>JAZHYW010030037.1:0-217234 GCA_037355805.1 Ixodes ricinus
GGGTTCGCCCGCCCACGTCTGGCTGTGCGTGGCTTTCCCGTGTCCGGGGAAAAGGGCATCCTGGTGGTTGAGTCGAGCCCGGGGTAGGTTTGGACCCTTCGGGGCCCCCCGGGCGAGGCAATACACCACTTCGGCCCCCGCTTCCCGTAGACGGGAGTCCTGGCTTGGCCCGACCAGGATGATTCAGTCTAGTCGCCACTTCTACTATCCCCTCCCTCCTTTCACCCTTGTCTTCTCCTTCTTTTCACTCTTCTCATTTCTCTTCTTTCCTTTTTCAACTCCTTTGGCGGCAAGGGCTAACCTTGGGTGGCGACAGACCCCTTGTCCTAAACCACACTTGGTTATAGTACCTGGGCAGTGCTAATAGTTTAACGGTTCCAGCAAAGCCCTTTTTGTTATGGTCCGTTAACTATTCCCTTGTTGGGCTCCGTGGTGGGCGGCACACCACAGGTTCTGAACACTTTCCGCCTCTTATGGCTGCCCCTCCTCCTAAACCCAGCTCACGACAGCCCTGGAAAAGGCGCTGCCTTGAGCACAAAACCATAGAAAAAGACCCTGCTGTGGAAAACTTCACCAAGTTCTTTGTTGTTCATTCTTTAGATGAACAAAGACCCGTTGCAAAGATATCGCCTTTTGTTGTGTCGAAGGTCCTGGAACATCTTATTGGGTTCTCCTATAAGGCCAAGAAACTGCACTCTGGAGACCTCCTCGTTGAGGTCGATACAAAACTCCATAGCGAAGCATTGCGCAGGCTGACAAACATCGTCGATGTGAAAGTGTCGGTGAGTCCTCACCGCACACTTAACACCATCCGTGGAGTTCTCTCCGAGGACGACCTTCTGGAATCAAGTGAAGAGGAACTTCTTGAAGGACTTAAAGGCGCTGGCGTTGTCGCTGTAAAACGTATTATGTTCCGTAAAGATGGCAAAGAAACTCCATCAAGGCACGTCATCCTGACCTTCGAAAAACATGCCCTCCCCGCAACAGTAAAAGCAGGTTACCTGAACTGCCGCATTCGCCCCTACATCCCCAACCCGCAACGATGTTTCCGCTGCCAACGATTTGGCCACGGATCACGGAGTTGCAGAGGAAGAGAGACCTGTGCTAAGTGCGGAGGTCAGGATCACGTCGCTGACATCTGCGACGCAGTGGCCCGCTGCAGTAACTGCAGTGGACCACACCCAGCCTACTCCCGCACCTGTCCCCTGTGGCGACAAGAAAAGGAAATTCTTTCATTAAAAACCAAGGAAAATATTTCATACCCAGAGGCCAAGAAAAGGTTGTCTTTCCTGTCAAAGGGAGGCTATGCCGAGGTGGTGCGCAGGGGCCCTGCACCACGCTCGGAGTCGAGGGCCACCCAGGTCTCCCCGGAGATGCTGGCGGTTGCCCTCAAGGCCCCAACCCCTGAACACAGGCAGCAGCCCCCTCAGACACCCCGAGGGAGCGCTCATGCTGCCTCCTCACAGAGTGGGACGGCGGCAGCCGTGCCCACTGTCTCTCCTGGACCCTCCCCGAGGGAGAAGGAGCGAAGCTCTCGCTCCAACTTGCTTGAGAAGGGCTCCTTTTCTAGGGAGCGGTGCGACTCTCGCACCGCCCCTGGCTCTAACGGAGTGGAACCGATGGAGCAGGACAATTTGCCCTGCTCCTCCTCCACTCCTCCCTGTGGATCGGGCCGAGAGCGGCAACTGCCCTCTCGAATACCCGATCAACCGAAGCCTGCAGGCAAGCCTGCCTGCAAAACTCGGGAGATGGAAGTGGCAGCTGAGGCTCCTGATCCATCTGCAAACTTGTCTGACGTCGAAGACACTGATTGGCAGACCGCAAAACCCAAGCACAAAGCAAAAACACCAGTTAAGCCTCCTAAATGAACTCTCTACCCAAGGCATTTAAATTTACCCCATGCATTTTTCCTCATGTATATACCCCATATATTTTAATTTTGGAGCTCTCCAATTCCACATTGTCTACCTTTTTATGTGCATTGCATTGTGATAAGTATTTTGAGGTCAATAACCTGGCTTTTTAATATTCATTCCATTATTCATTTTTAGGAGTTTTTAAATTTTGTCCACATTTTAACGATTTTTTAGCTTCACACATTTTTATGGCAGGAGGCTTTTTACAGTGGAATTGCAGAGGACTTTTTCACAACCTGGATGATGTTCACTCCTTACTTCAGGAGTACACACCCTCTGCAGTTTGTCTCCAGGAGACATATTTGGGACCGTCGAATAGTAATTTCCTGCGATCATTTCAAGTCTTTCGCAAAGATCGCATAACAACGTCTGGCAGTTCCGGAGGAGTTGCCATTGTCGTGGATGGCACGGTGCCAGCTGTCGAAATCTCTTTGAACACTTCTCTGGAGGCTGTCGCAGTACGGTTGATGTTAGATCGCCTTATCAGCATATGCTCCATCTACGTGCCCCTTCATCTTCCCTGACGCTGTCTGATCTTGAACACCTTGCAGACCAGCTTCCAGAACCCTATGTTCTCCTAGGAGATTTTAATGCCCACAATCCACTCTGGGGAAGCCATCGGGTCGACAGCCGAGGATCTGTTATAGAAAGGTTTCTCTCCCGAAGAGCTGCCAGTTTCCTAAATACTGGTGAGGCCACATATTTCAGCTCGACTCACCACTCCTTTTCCTGCATTGACCTATCTATTGTTTCTTCATCCATATACACAAATTTTACCTGGACTGTCCTGAACAACCCACGTGGCAGTGACCACTTCCCTATTCATCTCATCCCCACAGAGCCCCCACCTATTCTCCCCTGCTGTCCTCCTCGGTGGAAACTTTCTATGGCAAACTGGGAACTTTTCCAGGAATGTGTAGCATCGTCCGTCCTGCCTTTAGCACACACTATTGAAGAAGAAAATGAAATCATCACAACTGCCATTATTGACGCAGCTCATGCTGCTATTCCACAAACATCGGGTAAGCTACCCAAGCGCCCAAAGCCTTGGTGGGATAGTGAGTGCCGAAAGTCCAGAAATCGGCAGAATTGCGCTTGGGCAAAGTTTCGGCGGTATCCCACCCCCACCAACCTTCTAGCATTCAAGCGACTGCGAGCAGAAGCCCGCCGCGTCAGGAGACAAGCGAAACGCCGTTCCTTTCACTCGTATGCTTCCTCCATTAATAGGTTTACTCCAGCCAAAATTGTGTGGGACAGGGTAAGGCGAATGGATGGTGATTACTCCCACTTTTCAATCCCCTGCTGTCAGCCGACAATGGAGAGGCGTTTTCATCTTTGCAAGAACAGGCCGATGCACTGGGCAGACATTTTGCGCAGGTCTCCAGCTCTGAAAATTATACGGAAAAATTCCTACGCTTCAAAACCAAAGCTGAGAAGGTCCGAATCCGCCGATCTGATAGCTGTGCCGAAGAATATGACCGGCCTTTTACTCTCACTGAACTGCGTCGAGTCATTGCCACAGCAAAAGCTACATCTCCTGGGGTTGATGACATTCATTACGCTATGATTTCCCATCTACCTGAAGCATTCCTCGTCATTCTCCTCCAGTTTTTCAATAGAGTGTGGGCAGAAGGGAAGCTGCCGAGTGTGTGGAAAAGGGCTATTGTCATCCCTATCTTCAAACCCGGAAAGGACAGAAGTAAAGCCTCCAGCTACAGGCCTATAGCCCTGACTAGCTGCCTGGGTAAGACATTCGAGCGGCTGGTTAACAATAGGCTCATCTTCATTCTGGAACAAAACTCCCTTTTAAGCAATTTACAGTGTGGCTTTCGCGCTGCCAGGTCCACTGCTGACCACCTCGTACGATTGGAAACAACCATCCGAGAGGCCTTTATAAACAAGCAGTTTTGTCTTTCAGTATTTTTTGACCTTGAAAAGGCCTACGATACCACTTGGCGGTTTGGTATCCTCCAAGACCTCATCAAGATGAATATAGGTGGGAATATGTTTAATTGCATTGCAGATTTTCTGCAGGACCGCACCTTTCAGGTGCGATTGGGAAGAACCCTTTCGTCATCTTTCATTCAGGAGAATGGTGTCCCACAAGGATGTGTCCTGAGCGTTACCCTTTTCCTTATAAAAATCAACTCCCTGTCCCGAGCAATACCACCTTCGGTCTCCTACTCGCTTTATGTTGATGACGTCCAGGTTTGCTTTTCGTCATGTAATTTAGCTATTTGTGAACGCCAAATTCAAGTGACCATTAACAAGATGAGTAAATGGGCTGATGAGAATGGTTTCAAGTTCTCTGCTGAGAAGACTGAAGCTGTTTGCTTCTCCCGGAGAAGGGGAATGTTTCCCGAACCATCGCTTCATATAAATGGCACACCCTCCCAGTTCGACCGGAACACAGATTTCTCGGTGTGACATTTGACAGCAAGCTGACTTTCGGCCCCCATATTAAGGCACTGAAGCTGAAATGCCAGCGGAAACTAAACATCCTAAAAGTTCTTTCACATCGCACCTGGGGCTCAGACAGGGTATGTCTTTTACGTATCTACAGGGCTGTAGTACGCTCTACTCTGGATTATGGAAGCCTTGTTTATGGATCTGCGAAACCATCCACCCTCAAAATGCTTGATCCCATCCACCACCAGGGGATCCGCTTGGCGACGGGGGCATTCCGCACGTCACCGATACTCAGCCTGTATGCTGAATCGCATGAGTGCTCACTTGAGAGGCGTAGATTTTTTCTCGCTGTACAGTACTTTCTGAGGCTCCGTTCGTTCCCGCAAAATCCTGCTTCTGAAATAATTAAAAACATAAACTATGAGCGCTTATTTCAGCACAAACCATCTGTAACCCCTCCCTTTGCACTACGTGTAAGAATTGCCACAGAACAATACAATTTTGATGCGCTTTCCCCTGTCCTTGAAATTCAACAAAGAACTGCACCTTGGAAGCTTGCCGACACCCATTGTAATTTTTCCTTGACGAAGCACAGGAAAGATACAGTAGACCCTAGTGTTCTCAGGCAAGAATTCTTAGAGCTCTATACCTCCTACAATGGATACAAGCACTTTTATACCGATGGATCAAAAACCAGAGACTTCGTTGGCTGTGCTGCGATCGGTGAGGGCTACAAATCTGTAAAAAGGCTAAACGAAAATGCCTCAATTTTTACGGCCGAGCTGTATGGCCTGATAACTGCAGTTGACCACATTGTCAAACATCGATATAGAAAATCTGTTATTTTCTCGGACTCTCTGAGCTCACTCAAAGCACTCAACTCTCCAACTTCTTGGAAGCACCCTCTGCTTGTGCAACTTTGTAATGCACTGACACAAGCGCTGGTAAAGAAAATACAGATAGAATTCTGCTGGGTCCCCAGCCATATTGGCATTGAAGGCAACGAGCTAGCTGACCGTGCAGCTTCTGCATGTGTAGATAGGACAATTGACTATGACAGCATCCCTGCTACTGATTACCGAGTACCACTAAAAAGGCAAATAAAATATGCCTGGCAGGGGGAATGGGATTCCCATCTACAAAATAAACTCCATTTAATTAAGCCAATCCTGAGTGAGTGGCGCAGTGCCAGACACCGAGAGCGGTTTTATGAGATAGTTCTGTGCCGGTTGAGAATAGGACATACCCACCTTACTCATAGCTACCTCTTGCGTAGGGAAAGTGAACCGACTTGTGACTTTTGTTCTGAACCATTAAGTATCCTTCACATTCTGATAGTGTGTCCACACTTTGAAGAGAACCGTCGAACTTGGTTTTCTATATTCTATCGGGAACATGTACCGTTTCACTTGGCTCTTTTACTGGGTGATGAACCCCTCGTCCCATTCTCACAAGTTTTTAACTTCTTGGAAGAAATTAACATTCTGCGGAAATTATAAGTCTAGTTTCTAGTAGGGTTCGCTTTAAGGCCTTAGTCAGTCGGGAAAAAAAAAAAAATAGGTGGTTTTTACACAATGTTTCTGGCGCACTATAGCCCCGATGCTGCTGCGCCAAAAAACCCCATACTACTACTACTACGCACTTCTGAACATCTCAAGTTACTTCTACGGATATGTTAAGTAGTAATCGGTACGCAGGAGCATTGAGAACGGCCACGAAAGCGCAGAGCGAGTGCGGCCGGCGGCAAGCTGCACTCGCACCGCGCTTTCCGGATCTTCGCATGAAAACTCAGGTTAGATGTTTCGTTTTCATTTTGAGCCAGTGTTTTTCATTTGGGTTCTGTTTATTTTTGATGGTTACGTTAGATCACATCACCGACTGAAATAGGCGCGAATGTAAGCCGTGGACGCGGCCAGCTGAAATGCCCGATCGGAGGTCTGGCGTACTTTTCTCATTTTGTTAGAACACCTGAGACTGGGTAAGAAAATCTTGAAGCAACCAAAAGTTGAAGACAGAAAAAGAAATCGGTCAGACGGCGTTTCAAACTCAGCTAATATGTTTTCTCGCGCGATCGAAACGCCACTTCCGTACACAAGTTAGTTTCGACGACATCTGACTACGTGACAATCCTTGCTTTTTAACACTCACGCGTTTTTGGTACTTCAACCAAGTTGTCCCCCGTGAACTACCATAACCCTCCTCCCCCCCCCCCTCCTTCACATTTTTTTAATGATGTCGAGTAAGAAAGCATGCATAAACGAGCTCCGATTGCGATATGAGCTACGCCGGGTCGTACTACCGCTTTATTATCAGTCAATATGAAGGTGCTGCCCATTTGCTTTTGCTTCTTTATATTACAGCAAGCTGACCTAGGTCCTTTTGTTTATTTATATTATAGCAAGCCACCCATTCACGCCGCTTCGCGGGAACAGTCTGCGGCGGCTCATTACAGAAAAAGTTAATCCGAGCTGTCGATGTAAGAATTAAACGGCCTGGCGATGGCGCTGTATGTCGACGAAACGTCGTGCCATGAACTGATTGCCTGCGAGATCGCATCCCGCGTTCTCGCGGATGCCTTGCACGACAAGCAGTGCTCACCCCTTCGCGGATTAATCGAGACCTTTTTGGTGGGTGCCAAAAGACTGTTAGAGATCGTTATTTCCCTCGGCCCCTACCTGAAAAAAACGAGAACACGTTGAACTGGCCTGTAATAATATTGGCCGCGCATAAGCGGTCACCGACGTTTGTTTGTCACAGGTCACCTCGCTCCATCACTCGCTTAACAGCGACGGTCCATCATTGCTTCCATGCTTTGTTTCACGGGAACTGTAACATCTTATGCCCTCTATGGCTTGCGTTAGAACAACGTACCGCGGAGCTGTGAACCATTTTCACCGAGAATGCAGCACGGCTACCACGCATGCAGCTGGACGAACCACGACCGGCACCGGACGAACCGGAAGCGCGAAGTCACGTGGTGCCTCGCTTCGGATGACGAAACTTCCGGCTCAAACGCCGGTCACCTATTGAGCGATATGTTCATTTTCGCAGATTAAAAAAGTTAATTAACGGATGTTTGTTAATTATTTTACGTAACGTGAGGTATAACCCCATATTATGTCCCCCCTGGCCGTATAACTCACCCGCACAAGCCGCGATAGCTAGTGTTACCCCCGCGATGAAGAGGAGCTGCAACGCCCGGTTCTGTGTTTTTCTGCGTCTGTGGTCCCCCCCTCCACTAGCTTTATTATCTGTCAATTTGCCAAAGAGTCAGAATTATGTAACGAGGCAGAGGGGCTTAGAGCGATAAACTGGTATCCCGTTCACCAGGCAAAAGTGACCTCCCTGGCTGCCGTCATGTTGTACAATTTTGACCACTCGACACGTGACCGTACCAAATCCCGAGGCTTTTACGCAAAAGTAAACCAAAATTTGTACTGCAATCGCTGTAAAAAGCAAAAATAACATGGTGATTTTTTTACATATACTGATAGCTAGCCCCAGAGATCAGTGTCTCGCATCCGATGAAAACCCAAAATACGGCACCGCGGCTGACGGCATTCAGCGGGGGAATTGCGAGGCTGCCCGAGCTTTTGTCGTAAAAACACATTTTGTACTTAAGACAAACGAAACATAACTTGTCTCGTCTGTACACTTTATAAAGATCTATAAGCAATTATTTGTGCGCGGTACTTCGTTAAAATCAAGAGGTAAAACTATAAGGTCACGTGTCTTGTGTTAAAAACATGTGCGACATACGGCGGCGGCCCGTTGGGCAGTCACTTTCAGCTGGCAGTTTATCGCTCTAAGCAGCTCTATAGACCTTTTCTAAGTGCGCCGCCATCTGAATTGACGTCACTTCCAGTATGGGCGAAAACATTGTTTTGCCTTGCCACGAATGAGGGCATTTATGATATAAACGTAATCGTCACACTTCCTCGTTGCCTCCCTGTTTTTACTATTTGCAAGTTGAAACGTTGGATTATTTTTCGTCGCCCATACCGGATATGCCTACTAGGTGGCTGGGGACAAGAGTACACAGAAAAGGTCTATACTCGTTGGGCTAAAGGCACGTACCTTTCTAAAATGGACGACCACTATTTAAATGCAGCGAGCCTTTTTAAAACGCTATTCTTGGCATTGAGCAGACGTACGCCGATTCCGATCCGCAGCTGAATTTCAGGTTTTGTGAATCAACTTACGAATCCGGATTTTGTGAGTTGGGGCGACTAACCAATCCGTCGACTTGTCGCACGTGAGGCGCCGTCGGCTGGAATTTTGCCTACGAACGGCGTATACAGATTGGGCAGGATACACGTACAAAAGAATTACTAGAAGTTTTCGTGACATTAAGATTAAATCTCAGTAGTTTTACAATCGAAATCTAACTTATTCTATTGCAAAAGTAAGGCGACGACTGTTAGCGATTGGTGATCAGCTGCGTCCGTAAGATAGTTGGAACCTTGTTGTGAGGTTTTTCTTTTGGTGTCATACGAGTAGTTTGTGTACATTTTGAAGTGTTAAAAGACTTCTTATGATAGTCATTGTCTCCCTGTGCTTGCGCGTGATTGTAATTCTGGGTGAGGTGAACCCAGTGATTTTCAGCGAGAGCGGACGATTCCTATTCGTTTGTACCACTTTTGAATGGGACGACATGTGTTCAGAATGCCCTTCTAGGAACACGAACTGAAACTACCAACATATAGTCTGTACTTGTCAATGAGACGGAGCGAAAGGTTCAAGGGTTAAAGAACACGTTCCTTAGCTTCCGAAAACGCAAAAACCGAGCTCCGCACTTTCGCAACCGTCTCGTTACTTTCTGATTACTTCTTCAAATATCCCATGTGCTTTGCTCGCGATCGGTGATTCATTATTGCGCTTGCTGCAGGATTACTGGGAATGGCGACGCGCTTCAGCAAAGCAAAGCCTAAATTAACGTGGTTTTTTGTGTGTTTTTTAGTTTTATTAACCTAACGTTTAGAAATAATTGCATTTGAACTGTGACAAGTTATTTCAAAATAAAAATAACTACGTTCTTGAACCGAAGGAAGTATTTAGTTCCTGAAATTGTCCCTAATAAAGGAACCGAAATAATTTTGATTATGGTTTTTCTCAGCCCAGCCTTGCGAGAAATGGGCGTGTATTCAAGCCGATATTAGGCAGTAGCCCCGAAGGCGGAGCGGGTGGAAATACTAGTGAAGTCGCGAACTTTTCTCGAACTTGTGGTTTGATTGTTTCGTCTAATCTTCGAACTATTCGCCAACCCCACTTTCTGACGTCATGCCAATGCTGTTGCGCTACTGTTGGTACACTTCGTGATCGGGTGTTGGAAAACGCGGGCTTTTTTGTAAACAACGTGTTGGTGTATAAACGAAATTTAGGCGCAAGTTCGACTCCTTGAGCAGTCTTGCCCGACATCTATATAAAAATAATAATAATAATAAAAAAATTATGAAATACTTTGGTTTGATTTTGAGACAGTGTTGACCGATGTCAATAGTGCAATATAGAAACAAGCGTATAAACTTTAGTTTGGTAATGAAACAATGTGCCGATTGATACTGCACCCCTCCTCTGACAGGCGGCACCAGCTCATTTTTAACGAACGCGGATGCGCATACATGATCGAGCTTCAGTCGAACTTTCGTCGCAATTGAGTTAGTCGAACTCGAACCTAGTCGAATTCAAACCTTGTCGAATTCGAACTTAGTCGAATTCGAACCTAATCGTACTCGAACCTTGTCGTACTTGAACGTGGTCGAAGTTGAAACCTGGTCGAAGTTGAAACCTGGTCGAAGTTGAAACCTGGTCGAAGTTGAAACCTGGTCGAAGTTGAAACCTGGTCGAAGTTGAAACCTGGTCGAAGTTGAAACCTGGTCGAAGTCGAAACCTGGTCGAAGTCGAAACCTGGTCGAAGTCGAAACCTGGTCGAAGTCGAAACCTGGTCGAAGTCGAAACCTGGTCGAAGTCGAAACCTGGTCGAAGTCGAAACCTGGTCGAAGTCGAAACCTGGTCGAAGTCGAAACCTGGTCGAAGTCGAAACCTGGTCGAAGTCGAAACCTGGTCGAAGTCGAAACCTGGTCGAAGTCGAAACCTGGTCGAAGTCGAGCCTCGGCAGGTTCGTTACATTCCTAGAATCATGGGTTGAGAGACCCGAGGTTGGTTCGTCTGACGCATCGGTCGAGTAAACTCCGTGCATAATGCATGGCGAATATTATACGTCTGGGTCTGGCTTCCAGCGCTCACAAAGAGTGTTTGCGCAGCTTGCGGCTCTCTGGCCGAGATACCACTGTATATATCATCGTCCGCGTTGTTTGAACAGTCCAGGGCAGTTGCGATCTGCGAAAGAGCGCAGATGTTTCATCCTCCCTGCCTTTCTTTGCGTCATATCTGAAGCATTTTTTTCTTCTTCGTTTTTCTGCTTCTAGAAGTGGCTATACATGCCCTTTGCATAACCTAGCGAACCGGCGAAAGCTACAGACCCCATGAGCAAAAAGGGCGTCGGAAAAAGCTGTAGACGCTTCACAGCTCCGTGACCTCACCAACTTGTCTAAAAATAATTAGATGCCTTAATTCGATTTTTTTTTCGTTCTCTGCCATTGTCGATGTCAAGCCATTGGGAGTGTAGCTATTATAGGACTACAAACTTGCTGTCTTTTCTCATAATTCGCCAACGCCCTAAAGAAGTCCCGAAAGAACTTCTTGGGACGTTCAAGCACTCGGAGGTTCATTCATTCATTCATTTCTTTCTTCCTTCGTTCATTCGTTTTATTTTATATTCATTCACAGTGATATACAATCAGCGGTTTTATCCATAGCCGAAGGTTTAGTTTGAGGTTCAATTGCAATAGCTTTTTTTTTGGAATGCGACAGGCAGCATGCACAGCATAAAGTAACATCACAAACTTCCAACATAATAAATAATTTTACATTTTACTAATCCGAAACACGGGACAGATTTTTTTCATCTTAACTTTTTTTTCCTGCAAATTAACGAAATAAAATTTTAAAGATACCAAAAAGTTTCTTTTCGGTTTTACATTGCTAGGTATATCGTTCCAAATTAAGGCACCGTTAAACTCGATCAATATTTGTCCATAAGTTTTGCGATAGGACGGTGAATTAGGCGGATTGATTGTTGCAGCCTTCTATATGATCTTATCGGAGATTGAAACGAACTTGGAGGAAGTGGGTCGTTGGATATTTTAATATTGTATGAACTGTTTGGGGAATTTTTAATTCGCCTACAAAGGTACACTGAGTAGCACGCGAACTAAGTAAGATGTAACTTAACGGTGCCCTGTAGAGGTTTCTGAGACTGCCTGAATATGACGATACTTCACTCTTGCGGGCTCTAAGCATCCTAGAATTCAATAAATCATAACGATGAGGGGCCGATTTTTTTCTATTAAAAAAAGCGATCAAATGACGGAACGCAGAGGTTATCTTCGGCGATGGGAGGAGCATTGTTCCGGCAGCCAGGACGACATGTGACCAATGAAAACGCCACATTTCGTTGAGATTGCAGACGCTGTTATTGCAAAACGTGCATGCTTTTGTAGACGATAGAAGCAAATGAGAGTAGTTGAAAAATGTAATATTTGTTTCGCGGAGAGGGAGCATAAAACTGCAATAATCGTCTGATATACAACGCACGCTTATTAATATATTATTATTATTTTCCTTTTGCGGGAGTGATGTGTCCGGTCCTCAGCTCTCGAGCGCGTGCTCGCTGGGTTGAATCCTAATCCGGGCTGTATGGTCGACGAGCGCGTACCTGGCCGAATGGTTACCGTGCTTGGCTGTTGCGCGGAGGATCTGGGTTTGATTCCAGGGAGCGGATTGTTCTTTTCTTTATTCTTTCTACTTGGCGTTCTCGCAGAATTCCTCGTGTGATCAAGTTACGGAATGTTCTACGCGCCGAACGTTCTAGGCCGAATGTTCCAGGAACCCACGCGGTTACAAAAGGTGCTCCGCGTGGCAAGCCAGAGTCGGTCTCGCCCCAGCGTTCGATCCTGCTGCTACGCCGGCATTGACACCCGCGACGCTCTATTGTTATCTTCCGTTTCCTTCTTGTTTTGGGCACAAGTTCGCCCCATTAAACGTTTAGTTGTTTTCAGGTTTCATCGCCTCATCAATTGCCATTCGTGACAATTTCACTCCCCGGTTTTACCAGTCGGAGCCGCGAAAATCCTTCGCTCGCTATTGGCTGACAGCGGTCCTGGTTTCGGAACATGCTCCTCCCATCGCCGGAGATAAAATCGGTCTGTTGCGATCTTTGATCGCTTTTTTAGTAGGGAATTCGGCCTCGTATCGTCACGATTTAGGGATTTCTAGGATGCTTAGAGCCAGCAGAGTGAGTTACCGCCGTATTTAGGCGATCGCAGAAACTTCCTCGGGACATCTTTGAAGTTCAGGGGTAACAGGCGAACTGATGCGACGCGCGTCGAATACCCCTTTCGAAACCGAATGCGCCGTGTTTCGCTGTAGCACGGATGACGGCGCGCACCCGGCAATTGAGTCCGTGACCCGGAAACCATATCTCTGGACGCGAACCTCTTCCGGGGGATGTTGGAAAACAAGCGGACGATTGATCGTCGCACTCGATCGATCCCCCCTCTTCCCTCCGGAGCGAGATGTCGGAGGGTGGAAAATCCATCCCTATTGATAAGGCTAAAGCCCTGGATGATAGGGCCGTGCTCTTCAGAGCTAGACCCAGAGAAGCTGCTCCATCCGTCTTTTCGTATCTATAAGGCAAAATACGAGGAATCAAACTAAAATAATGGCATATGACATATCGCTAGACGTTGTAAATGTTTTTACGTTAGTTTTGCTTTTCGTTGTCTGAGCCACGGGGTGCGCTACAGTAAATACACCAACTCACAAAAATAAACTTAACTAAAGAATAGGTAGGCATACCTATTCTTTAGTTAAGTTTATTTTTATATTTCTTGTTTTCTAGTGTTCCGTTTTTTATCGCTACCGTTAGATGTAGATATAAGCTGTACCGGTGACCATTACTATCGTGAAACTGACGTTCGAAGACATATTGGTCCGGAGCTGGACTGGGCTGTTGTCTTCGTGCAATGAACGTCAAGTTCTGTGACGGTGTTGTTCTGTCATTTTAGCTCCTTGTCTCTGGGATTTTCTACTATGAACCTCACGTGTTTCGTGCAGCCTTCTCGGAAAGGCACATGCAGGGCATCACCGAACTGTGCCTCGTTTGCGTCAATGACTACACTCTCTAAAGTTACTTTCACGCTCTCGCTCTGTACCTCACAAAATGACGTTATTTAGTGTCGCGTTTGTGTAATATCACACCTCTCGTTTGCCTCCCCCTTTTTTAGTGTGAGTTCCGCTGGTTTGACTGTACAAAAAACCGGTAACGTCACCTCTTCATTCGTTTAGTTATTTCGTGCTCACAGAGCTCAAATGAGCGCTGTACACTCGCAGGAGAGTGGTCCGTTAAAGTACTTCATTTCGTAGGAGTCAGATTCTGCACACTCGTACAAATATACAAGTATTAATAAACTCGACAATTTTTTTATTATTTTACTCTAAGGGTAAACAATGGAGAGGGGGAAGAGGGGGTCATAGGAGAAAAAGCTCCAGCAGCGCAAATTTGTTTCTTTTTTTTAGTCAACATTAAGAAAATATTATTCGTAAGCGTTGAAACAATACTACCGGGTGTATCGATTGCTCATTTGAGCTTAAAAGGCTTCCGAGTGTTCACCCCAACTTTTCTGTAGTTGTCTTTTGAACGGTTCGTATCTTTTGCGACCTGTCATATATCTGTCCCGCCCAAAAGTGTCCCGCGCGTCGCTGGAAGTGTCGGCGAAGCGTGTCCGGGCACCCGCCGACGTCTCCACCTTCCGTTCGCCACTGCAGTGCGTCCACTTCGCGTTTTGGGCCAACTCGGACACTGTCACGTTTCGGATATAGTATAGACTCGAAGCGTTCGTTGACCGCTTGGTCGTCTATCACGCCGTACTCTAACTCCGCTTACGAGAACGTTTCGTGAAAGGAATACACGCACTCGCCGTTGTCCACACCGGATATATTCGGACGTTTTTAGACTCTGTATACTGTCGAGACGGGTTATAACCGAAGTCGGTTATAACGAAATATCGGATATATCGAAGTGATTTCCGATTCCCATTGAATTCGTTATAACAGGTCTCGGCAGTAGTTTGTTTCATATCAAGTTCGACCTCGGCCCACCCTACCATCGACGTAGTCAATCAGGCAGTGTCAAAGTGCTTTGTCACGGTGCTCGTTGCACTAATCGTGTTCTTTTTTTTTCACCGAGATCTTGCACTTTATTTTACCGCGCGATTGGTATAATCGCGCGCTGAAATGAAGCGGGTACAGCGAGAATACATCTCGGGGCATTCAATGATTGGTTCGGTCGTAGAGAGAGCAAACGCCTCGGCGAGAATGTCCGCCGTGACGATGCACTTTTGGGCGACGCTTGATTGGCCACGTCGGATCGTCGGCTGCCGACGGACGTGAAATGTGCGCTATGATCCTTCTGATGGCGTCGGGTATTGTTGTAACATTTCCGAGTATAGTAAATCGTCGTGGAGTGTACGTCTCTTCTATCCGGTTGAATGGTCTCTGTGTCGTTATTGTAAAGTGTCACTTGACAGTATTTTTTTTTCGCGTACAGTGTGCGCACTTTTGTCGTTCCGTTTCTTTGAGGGAGTTTCCTGTAATTCTTCGTCAAAAAAAGAAAACGAAAACAGAAACATTGTTTTAAAGGCCGATTACTTCCGTGTTTTAGATAGCTCAAACTAGATTTCTTTTTCATTTATACTTTTTTTGGATCAGATTGCGCATGGTCACGTCGATGTCTCGCACAGTTTATTTATTTTTTATTCCACGTGACGCACGGATGTCTCCTTTTTTCCTACGCTCTTCCGAAGGAAAGTCGTGGGTGCGGGGACACTCCGTGCTCCTGTCAAGATTGCGAGACCTGAAGCCTCTGCTGTGTTTTTTTTCAGTGTTACCTTTTTTTGTTCTTTTGGATTTATAATTTTTTTATTCATCGCTTCTTTTCTGGTGACTGGTGCTTTTGTGCGTGGCAGTTACGCGCGCCGTATCAATTACACCCTATGTAAATTGGTGTATAGTTCGAAAACGCCTCGTTGGGCGAACGCATGTAAACGTCTTCGTGAAAGCTTTCATTTGGGAAATGGCAAACCCCGAGCGAACGCAGTCTTTCGGGTCTCTGACAGGTAATATTCTCTCGGGGTTCGTGCCCGAGTGAATATTAGTGAATGTCAGTGCATTATTTATATTAGTTTTTTTATCGTTATACCTGGGAAAGTTTATACAATATATCTATATATACCCTATATGTATACATGTGTGTGCAGAGGGTACAGATGTTAAAATCAATGAAATAGTAGAAGCACTTAGGGACAATGACAGACAGTACAGTTCTTTCGTTGGTTGTCCCTAATTATTTTTATACTTTCTTTGATTCTTGTATTTTTACCATCCCTCTTTGTTCTTGGTAGAGATGCTGGAGCTCGTTTAATTAATGAAAAGGGAAAAATCAATGAATTAGTAAATCAAAATGTCAATTTTCGTAGGCGACTGTACAAAAGAGTGAAGCTAATTGAATGAAATAACTTGAAACAAAATGCATTTGCATCTAAACATAACACAACGGTTCTTTTAGTTTTTTTTCCCACTATAACTGAATTTTACGTGTAACGTTCACGTTTGGAGAAATCACCCGCTGCAGCTGCGACATATGCGTTGGCGCAATTGTCTGATTTTTCGTGCATGTGCACGTGGAGAATTTGGGGCTTGTACCGTTTTTAGCTTTCTTTCTATACCGTAATATATGTTACGGTGAATGGTTCTGTGTCATTTCGGCGGAAGTCTCAGTTGGACTGAAATCCGAATTGGGCTAAAGTTTCAGTATGACCTAAAGCTTCAATTTGGCTGATAGGTTTGGTAGTGCCAAACCATGGCCGAATAACGTGTGTACCTATAGATTTTTACAGAAATACTACTATCAAGATAACTCATTTTGCGGCTCAATCTAACTTTTTGCTACACGAAAACCGCCGGTCCAGAGTGGGTTGTATCGAGGCCGTCTCTCCTGTTTTCCTCAGTTGCGCGCCACGGCGACACAGAACTTGCAATATTTAGCAGGAATAAAGCGACTTGGGCACACTGTTTTTTAATGCATAATACAAACCACTTCGCCACCGAACGAACGTTGATTTAAAGACGACTCGAACGCTAATAGTCGCGTGTTGTGAGACAAGCCACCTGCCTTCCGAAGTCTGTGACGTTGATCGAATTCATGGCGGGATGTTGTGAAACGAGGTAGTCAAATCGAAACCGACACCATGACCATTGGGGTCCCATGATGCTTTGCGCGCAACTACGCCGCTAGGATCGCTTCGATTTTTTTAAAGGATACGCGGATCGTAAGTTCGTCTGCTGATTTTTGCAGGGGTAGTGGCGAAGTCAAACGCCGAGCTTTGATTGGCTTTGATTGAGGGATAGTGGGTAGGCCTCACGACAGCTTGCTTTGAGGTCTACCCACTATCCTTCAGTCAGAACCAATCAAAGCTCGGCGTCTCTCTGACGTCACTACAACCCTAGCAAAAGAAGCAGACGAACTCGCGCTTTGCATTGGGTTCGACTTTGTTTTGCCCAACAAATGCAGGGGCGCTAAGCTCGTCAAACACGAAGTTAAGGTCGAAGTTTATGTAGCTCTCCGATTAAACCCTGGCAACAATAACAACCAACCTTTTTTTTAAAAGTTTAGTGGGCGCGTTTTGCGAGTTTTTTTGGCTCGGGCTTCGTCGTTTACACGTTTTCAAGTCCGGCTTCAGGGCGCTGCCATCTTGCTCGCTGGGGTGCGCATGGACACGTCCTAATCCATTACGAAGCCTCGGTAAGGCGTCATTATCGCATTATGGCCGCGTCCAAGCGCACCCCACTGGGAAAGATGGCGGCGCCCTGATACCGGACTTGCAAACGTGTGACTCTATTGCGAAATATTGGTCGTGGGGTATAGATTTGGAACGCTATTTCGCACAAAACTTTCTTTTTACACAGAATGTGTGTGGCTCTCGCGGTGTTCACGAAAAGTATAACAGGAACGTCTGACGCAAAAGTATACACGCTGAACGTGGCGGGATTTGGCGTGATTCCCGAGCTCGGGAAAGCTCGAAACACGCCGAACATTCCTGCATCTCGACGTTATTCGTACGATTAAGATACACAATACTTTTTTCCTTCTCCTTCGCTCGGCGTGTTGCGCTGTTTTTCGAGCATTTACTCTGCGCTAAGTTTATGTACGAGGAAATCCCACGTTGTTTTGGAATCGCAATACTAGGCCGCTATTCGAAATCGCGCTCCATTTGAGTATCGCGTCCCCAGAAAGCAAAGAAAACGTTTGGGGCGGCGTGACGCGGTTGCGAGTAAGCAGGTGTTAACAGTCGTAGATCTTCCGCAGCAGCTCTCTGCCACCCTTGTTTACGGAGACAGGGACGTGCAGTGCATCGTGAACTTACTGCGCAAGATTTAGAATAACAAGTGGGTGTACCATGTCGCGTTATCCGATGCGCACACTTGTTTGTCGGCTCCTAATCTTTCTTTTTGTTTTTTAACAGGATGTGTTTACGGTTATATTGCACCGACAGGTGTGAGAACGGCAAGCAGGAGCTTGTTGTCCGGCCTCCAGCGAGGGCTTCTAGCCTTCGATAAAGGTTCGGCGTCCCGGGAGCCTCGATTGCGCATGTGGAGCCAAGGCAGGACGATTAAAGGTTACGCTGCAGCGCGTGCTGGATGGAGGCCTGGCTTTGGGAAGGGACGCCCCGCCGTCCTCACCTTGTCAGTGACTAGAAAGTTTTATAAAAGGAAGTCCCGAAAACTGTATTTCGGAAGTGTAGTACGCTAAATTAGCGGGCTTTCTTTTTTTTTTTTTTCCGGGAAATTGTTGTATAATAGGCGATTTCAAGTGCCGCTAAATGTGGTCAGATTTTTTTTTTTTTCAGGGCTTTACATTGACACGTCTTCCATAATGCTTTTCTTTTTGTCTGGATTGTAATTCCCGCACCGCCGTGTGTAGTGAACCCGGTCGAAGTCATTGTGTCGTTTAACTCGATCGACTATTTCTTCCTGCTGGGCCTGCGGCATTATCTTTTCTGGTTTGGCAATATCTTTTGTGTTCGACGACTGTAACGAAACAGTATGCCCAGTTCTGTGAACTGTATGCAGCCATTTTTGTTAAACGCGGCGACTGCTGGGTAATTTCCACGAAAGCAGGCTGCGGAAATTGTCGACTGACTAAATAAGCAGCGAGTCTTAGAATGGCGTAGGTAAAAGAAGTAGCGTCCGTCGCAACTGCGCAAGCGCCGAATCCAAGTCGCCTTTTAGATTGGCTGATGGCGACGAGTCCCTCGTATCCACTTGCCTGCGCGCAGCTTTTGCGCTTATACGCTGTTCTAAAACTCGCTAGTAGCCTCGTCGCATCGACACTGCCTATAAATTTGCACCCTAAAGATGTCACCCTTCCTTTTTATTCGTGCAATTAAAAACAAAGTATGCTAGTTTAGCGCTACTTTTTTTGTTTTTGTTTTACTGCCGGACAAAGACGTGGGCTCAGGTTGCGCGTAATACGCTCCCAAAACCGAATATGAAAGCGAAAGCGATCAACATACGTTCCGTTCGAATTCGTTTCTCCTTACACGCCCAAACAAACGGGCAACGACAAACTTCTAAACTCCCGTCATGCAAGTCCAATGGAAACGACTGCCGAATGAAATTAGCATACAATACACAGCGTTTTTTAAATATATATATATATATATTTTTTAGCTTGTGGGCGTGTCCGGGTACACGCGCATTCTCCTCTCAGTTTTCGTTTCGTTTTGCCTCTCCCCTTCGTCGAGTTACGGACGAGGACTCCGAGCGTGAAAAACACCGACGAGGAGGTGCCGTGTCGGCTTACGTACGGACCGTGCCGGACACAGCGAGCCATGCCAACCAATCCGGCGCTGTGAACTTGTCACGTGGTTGGAAGAAATATAGGGAGCGTCTCCTTTCCCGCAAACACCTAAGAGAGAAACGGACTGTGCGTATCTCCCACCGCGGGTTCCAACTCCCCTCGGCTCTGAATAATACGCGCGTGAAACCGATCGCGCCTCGTATACAAATCGGCCTCCTTTCTTTTATTTTTTTTTTATTTTGTTTTATGCTCGTATTTATAATGTACGACCCGTTTAGCTTTCTCGAATTGTCGCTGTTTGTTAGCAGCCTTTTGTCGCGTGTCATATTCGCTACACCGGCCGTCCCCTCCGTTTTCAAACTAGGCTCTTTTTTTTATATATACATGCTTTTTGAACGTTGTTCGTTGCTGGTCGTATTTCGGAGGAAAATAGCGACTGACGGCGTCGGCTGTCGTCGAGCTTGTCGTGTGTCCGTCTGGTTTGTTTGTTGCGTGGATGTTTGTTTGCTCGCTTTTTGTTTTGTTGTCGTCATACGTGTTGTGTGAGGGGGCGTTTTTCAGCACGCGCGGGGGCTTTTGCTGGCGGCTCGAAACGAGTCGTCGGCTTGGATATGAAAGCGGCCTGACGGCGCTTGTACGGTCTTTTTTGTTGCTTCGGGTGCGTCGTGCTTGTCAACGTGTTTCCTGGGAACGGTGTACGCGGTGCTTGACTGCTTATACAAATAATTGCCGCGAGGCGAAGGAGTCCCACGTGTATGGTCGTTGCCTCCTTTTTGAACTCGCGCTATGGATGGCAGGCGTGTCTCGTCTGTTTGCGTAGTACGCTGCCACTGCTATTTGTCGCAGCTTTGTGTCGGAGCACCTACGTGGATGTGTCACCCCTACTGCGTGTAAGCGCGTGAACGATTTGCGGCGGTTGTTGCGATGGCGCGAGCTTTGAGTCGACTGCGTATTTCTTGATTTTCAGTAGAGCATTTGACACGGCATCTCGTTCGTTCCTTGTCCGTAAACCTTCGACACTAAACATTTCCGATAAAAAGTTCTCGCTGGGCTCACCGACATGTGTGTCGCCGGAAGGTTGCAACCTGTTTGAATTTGACGTCAGACGCTCGGACCACGTCGCTGTCACATCCGGAGTCCCTCGGGAAGTCTGTAATGGGCCCACTTTTATTCGTTATCTTTACTACCGATATCACCCTCATTGAAGTAAAAAATACGACTGTACGCGGAGGACTGCGTTGCTTTCTGCCATATTCGTGACGCGAAATAGATTGCAGGGCATTGCAAGGTGGTATCTGTCGTATCTTCAACTGCACGTGGAAAACGAAACTTGGCGTATCTTAGTGCAATCGTGCGCGATCTACGCGCATGCATAAGCCTGTCTTGTTTACATATATCATCACCGGAAATTTCTCAGCTACTGTACCAAAATTTAAATACCTTGAAGCATGTTCTTGGAAAAAAAATGCCTGGACTGCATAACGTAGACTACGTAGACTGCATAACTGTAAAAACAATTAAAATGCAGGCTTTTATTAAACGTGACTTTAAATGTTGCCATGAAGCCGTCAAACGGCCACCTTAGACGACACCAATGCCTCCCTTACTGGCTAAAGCCGTCAAGCACCCACCTTAGACTACGCCATTGTCTTCTGGGGTGCCAATAGGCCCAGCTTGTAAAGCAACTCGGAGAAAGTGCGAAACGGAATGGCTAGATTTATGTCAGAAAATTATAACTTTAGCTCGAGTATCGGCCTACTAAAAAAGAGCTAGATATGGTTTTATATATCCCTCCGAAGACGGTCCATGCCTCTATGCCGCATGTCTGGATCCGACGTGCTGCGTACGATTAAGATTCTACCATAGCATTTTTTATCGTCGCTTCGGAGCAGATAAAACCAGGTGTTTTATATTTCCCCAGTTCACATAAAAAAAACAAGACAAAACAAAAAGTGAAAGAACACGTGTCGAACAGATCTGTTCAAACATTCCTTCTTTTCGCATACAGGATGGAGCTCGCTATCCTGTCCTATGATAACTGATCCATAATGCCTATAACTGCGCTTTTCAATGACATGCTAAAAGTTAAATTTTTCGCTGACCCAGCGTCTTGGTTTTGAAGTCTCTATGCAGCGACCATGTGACCTTAATTTTGTGCCTTGCGAGCATCATTGCGCAACGTTTGATACAGCTTGTTGCTGATGTGTATTCGTATCCCTCCTCGCAATATAATGCCTGCGGACACTGCGAGGTAACTTCAATAAATAAATAAATAGTCTCCCGCAGCTCGCGCGGCGATCCATTTCTTACCTCATGTTTGTACATTGAAGCACCCACCCTTTCCACTTAACAGAGGGAACGCCGGAGAGGAGGCGAAACGAGGGGGACTCGCTTCTTCTCCCAACCTGCAACAAAATACAAACGCGTTTATTGAATGTAAATAGTAATAACTATCTAAATCCGACTACTGGTAACTTTAATGTGTCATAGAAATTGAAAATGGGCAGTAAAGATCACAGCCGCAGCATAAAGGCCGATCAGTGAAAGGTCACAGCCGCACGTCGGAATCCGACGAGCAACAAATAGACGGATGACGGCTCTGGAAACCGATCGCCGTTTTTGTCCATTGTTCTCGCGGCCAGGGTTACTATATCCTTCGGTGTCCTTTTAAAGGCCGACGACCATTTCGCGCTTTCCACTTTCCTCTTGTTTTCTCCTCTTTCTACCCTTTTCACCGTTGCTGTTTCCTCCTTCCCCCGTCCCCTCCCCCGGAGACCCTACCCTCGCTCCACTTCGCCCACCGCGCACACGATTCAAAAGAGCAAACCCTAACATGATTCCTTCCGTCCGTGAGTATTGCAATGCCGTTGGCGTCAGTACAGGTATTTGGTCAGCGTGCCCTGCACTGGTTTTCTTTATGTTTTCCTTGCAATTTTAGAGCGCAGCTCTTAGGCGCCCGTTTCCGGCTTGAGCGGCGTCGGCGTAACCGCGCGTTGCATTATGGGAATAATGCGGGACGTAACCGCGCGTGATTATGGGAATTTACGCTAAATTTAGTGGAAAAATTTGCCCGCAAACTTTAAAGGAAAATTTTCCCGCTAAATTTAGCGAAACTTCAGCTAAATGGGAGGGAAGGAGGAGGGGAGGGGGGAGGAGGGCATACCCTCCTCCTCAAGAGCTGCGCTCCAATTCGGCATTAAGAGAATTGTAAACGTCTTTAATTTTTCCTATTTTTTTGTTGTTGCGTTTTTGGCTTCCAATATGGCCGTTTCTACATAACCCGAAGATTTTGTCATTTCATTAAAACGCAACAAAACGAGTCTGAAAATTTAACACATGCAATTCAATTATCAGTGCTAGGAGAACAAACGAAAAAGAGTATTGTAGCTGACACCTCCAAATTCAAGTTGACTTAAAATATAAGGAAATCTCATAAAGTCTTGTTTTTGGAGCTCCCATTTCGGAGCCTAAACGGCGTTTCAGAATGTTTGTATTTTAGTGTAAGATAGAGCATATTATTCAGTAATTAGGCGGCCATCTACGTTTGTATGGTACGCAACCGTTCTTTCGGAATGTTTTTCTTAACTGCGTGGGTTTTATGCGAATTCCAGAAATTTAGAGCATGATATCCGCAAAAACACACACTATTAAAAAAAAAATCTTATTTTGGAGTTTAGAGGCGTCTTTATCCAAAGTTACTTTAGGTACATATCCCAGGCACGAACAAATTCCGCGTCTCCTTTGGCATGGAATGACCCACACCGTATCGTATAGCCCTTTTTTGCTTACTCTCGCCCCCAGGCACCTGGTAGGCATATCCGATATGGGTAACGGAAAAATAAGACCTTTCAACCTGCAAATAGTTAAAAAATGAAAGGGGGACGAAACGAGAATGGGTGACGGCAAAGTAGTCCTTTCGCCCATACTGGAAGTGAGGGTAATTCAAGATCACTCTGCAGATTGGGGCTTATCTGCAGCTTATCATTCGCCCCGAAGCTCGTGCAAAGCAGCTTCTTCACTCTTCCTTCGTTGTGGCTCCTTAACAGACAGTCAACGACCAGTTCGCGCTTTCCACTTTTTTCTCGCTTCCTCCTCTTCCCCCTTCTACCCTGTCCACCGTTGCGTATTTCCTCCTCCCCCATGGTGAGGACGATCTTCTGCCTTGCAGAATCTCGAGTCTGGTCGTTGGCCTTTACGTTTTCATACCAATGAATTCCGATCCAGGAATTCAGGGCAGCAGTTATATATATATATATATATAAAGAAAATGCGTCAATTTACGGTGATTAAAATTACGCTGATCAATGAAGCGCCCAGTGAAGACTTACTGCGCAGTATACGAGAAACAAACTTGGTTCTTGTTTCCTGGTTCTGGACTTTAATCCCGCGGAAGGTTCTTTCGCTAATCCTCCAACGCACAGATCGTGCCGTGTCCATTGGGGGGCACCCTTTTGCTGGCTTATCCCCATTCGCGTGCTCGCACGATGAACCTAGAGAGCTTTCATGATGCGAAGCGCACATGAAGGCACTCTAGATGAACCATGGTCATCCCACCATCCGAACGACGCGCGTGAACTCATGCCCGACTTTTTTTAGTCCCCTCTTTCCATCTTTCGCTTCCCTCGCTTGAAGACGTGAAAGGAGGAAAGCCTCGCAGAATATCGGTGTTTGGTCGTCGGGCTTTAAACGCCTTGCGTTTCACTACTAGGCGTTCCGCGGACCTCGTTTGTCGTAGCTGTCATTTCGTCGTATGCAGTCATATCATTCGCCAAGCTTGTGCCAAGTTACGTTAATTCTCTGCCGGGCTACCTGGAGTTCACCGTGCGGAGGGGATTGCACGCAAGCGGTGAGCTTCTGCGCTGGGTAGGAATGCGGGCTGCGTAGCGTGTTAGGAACTGCGTATCAGTGCTTTCGTACACCTCTCGTTGCATTTGACAGAATGTCTAAGGCTATTTTTTTTCGACTAACGTAGCATGAACGTCGGGAACAGTGCCCGCAGTGAAAACGCCAGTCGTGCCAGACTCTCGAGGTTCCCACGAGGCGAGTGGACGTCCTTCGTGTTCGCTGTTGGTCCTTGTGCGGCCGGCCATGTAAATGCGTCGTTTATCGCCTCCGAAGGCGCTTCCGTCTCGTCCCCCATGCCGCAACGCGTCTTCGTTCATTGCATGGACGTGCGCATACAGAAACAGCTTCTACAATAACCGGAACAGTGCCGCCATGTTTTGTTTGTCTTCATCGAGGAGTAATACATTGAATGGACACGTGCACAGAAACCGTTACTACATTAACCGGAACAGTACCGCCATTTTTGTTTGTTTGTTTGCTTGCGTCGAGGAGTAATGAATTAATAGACGTCGTATGTGCTGTAAATGGCCTTGACACGGGCTGATGACGGACGCTGAGTCAGTGCTAGCAGGAATGCTGCGGCGCGTGACCTCACACGCGTGCGTGTATGTGGCGCGTGCATTGTGCGCGTGAGCACTAAGCGCACGTGCGATGAGTTCGCATGCGGTTTCTATTCACCCTTTCCACAAGGGCGCAGCCATCTTGAATGTCGTCACTTCTGGTGTGCGGTAAAACATCGAAAAATGCGTGTGTCACACATTCTTGGTTTGCCTCACCTACATTTGCTCGCGTATTTCAGATACCAGGATACCAGGTACGGAACCCACGTGACTGAGAATGACGAGGAAACGTCTATATCCGGTGTTATCGCTCAAGCAGGTGTGTCTTTGACCTAAATACGGTGTCATACGTCGTTGTTTAATCCACATGCGAAAGCTGTCGTCCGTGCCACGAAGACATTTTTCATCGCGCCTTCTAGACGGCTTCTGCTGTGACCGGTATGCACAGTACCGCCCACTGGAACCTAAGGCTTACCTATAGGTTTCTGGAATATGATTATAAGGTCCTCCAGTGACAGATCGAGTTTTGGTACTCTTTTTATCCACCGATGCTTACATATTTTGATCGCATATATGTATATATGTATACGAAAAAGAAATCATTTATCAGTGTTTGTTTTTTCGGTAAATAAGGGAAACCGAGATCCGCTGCGATTACTTTTGATGTTCATTTCCGCCTACCCTTTCTTATACGTGGGTTATTGATTATTAATACCTCCGCCAAACTAACAAAAAAAGTTAGATCCAAATTTAGATACATGGTGTATAGCTACCTCTCGACATAATCACCGCACGGGTTCAGGCAGTTATTGTGACGTGGCACAAACTTCTTGGATGACCTCCTCAAAGCAGGTTACCGCCTGGTTTTTGAGCCATTCATCACGCGTTCAACAATGACCGTCAGTCGCCACTGACGTTCTTCCCTGACCCCCATCATCGCGGACGTCGTGTCACACGTGTGACGTCATGTCACATGACGTAACGCATTTTTGCCGAATTTAGAGGGTAGTCGATTGCCACGTAACGTTACGGTGTCCCCCTTGTCAAATCGTCACGCCACATCATACGCATCATACATCGGGTGACATCACACCGGTGTGTTTGAAATGTGTAGCGTCGCGGGCAGTTGCACACAACAAGGAACCGGGAATTTCTTTTATTTTTTTCATCACTCTTTTATTTTTTTAATTTAGTTTATCGGAGGTTGAAAGAGGAAGAGCAGTTGAAATCTTTGGCGCACACCTTCCTGCTGGGGCTGGAGCCGCCGTCTCCGCCTCGACTGGCGAGGTTCCTCCGAAGGTCGCTTTAAGTGCCTCTTTCCATTATGCGGCGGGCGCGATTCGCTCAACCTTGTGCTCTCTTTGAGTGCTCCCCGACGCCTAATGATTTCTGCGCGGACGCTTGCCTGCCCGCACAGCACTCTGGGGCGTCCCTGCTCGCTTCCTCCTCTGGAGAACCATTGACTCGACAAAGGCGTACGGCCCCCGACTCGGCGGCTCTCTGCCTAAGCGCCTAGTTTGTTGCCTACTTTGTGTCCGATATGCCAGGTGCTAAGTAAGTTCCCCGCCGCGCTTTGGGATTGTGGCTGCACCGTGACCGCGGCTCTTGTACACCGCGCCCGGTAATCCCTCCGCCCTTCGAGAAGCGTCGATGGACTTGGGCAGTGCGAATCTGCGATAGCGATGGTGCCGCGAGGATAGTTTGAATGTCTCGATATATAGGCCGGCGGACCTTGGCGGTTTTCCGCAGGCACTACTTTGCACTCTTCGCACGCGTTGATGGCTGTGTTCGTATGCGTATCAGTGGCGCGGATCGCGATATGTCCGTGGGGCGGAAGTGGGCCTGCCCAACGCCTCCCGGGATGACAAGGCCGTAGCTGCTGGATTTCCGACGTCACGCAAAGAAGGCCAGCGTGGGCGGACATTGGGACAGATTACTGCTGCTTCGCTCAATGAGGACATCGAAGGCTGACGCCGAACTCTGCGTTCAAACTGCCATACGCTGGCCTCTGAGGGGGTAGCAATCCAGTACTAATGCCTCGCTGTCTGGACGTTCTGTCAGCCGTGGTTCTTGTGAACCGCCATTAATGACCATCTTCCGGGACGTGGCCACTGGACTCTGGACTGACCACTCCCTCCTCGCGCGCCGGTGCCCTCGCATCTGGAGCGCGGCCGGGGGCTCCGTGGACTCGCGGCAGAGGGCCCCGCATTGAATATAGGCAAGTGCACGAACACGCGTCGCACGCGGAAAGAGGAGGCGTGCGGAAGACGAGACGTTGAATGGCGGCCACGGTCGACTGGCGTCGCGACGTCTGTTCCGCCTGGCTTGGGCCGCCCTGCCGCTCTGCAGGGAGGTCCTTGCCGCCTGTCTTCTGCTGCTGCTGCGGCTGCATATACTGCTCCGCTCGGCTGAACCCCCGCCCGACAAAGTGTCCCATATGCTGTGGCGGGTGTTTAGGGAATGGCTGGGACGGGCTGGTGAATCGGAGAATTGTATAAATTGGTTTAGGGAGGAAGGTGGGTTCGAATTGGGCCTCTTTACTCTGAACCTAGCCGCTGATGTAGATTTGCCTCCGCTGTGATGCCCGCAGATTTGCACGTGATTTTCCTAAAGGTGTTTCGGCGACGAGCTTTTCGTTCCGTCGGATCGTGCCTTGAAAGCTGGCAGTCGAGGATTTATTGTGTCGATACTCGACACTAATTCGTAAATTAGTTCGCGAAGGCAGTTTTTTTTTCCGACAAATTACTTCGTCCACGAGTTGTTTTATCGACGAGTTTTGTCGAGAGCTATTTCGTCGACGAACTGTTTCGTCGGTGACTCGCTTTGTCGACGAGATATTTCGTTAATAAATTCTTTGGTGGAGAATGGAAACCACTTCGATTTATGCCATTCCTGTAGATTGTGCAGAGCTGCGATTATGAGCGTGCTTAAGTGCTCAAGTTCTGGGGTTGTCTATGTCGTGCGGCAATGTTTCGTAAAGCCGGGATCACACTGCTCAACACGTCATACAAAAGACAGTCTGCAAACAGATTCAAGCGCGAGTCACCGCGAGATCCGTGCTGACGTCGTAAGAGGCCTAAAAACCGGTCTTGTCTTTCTCGGTCTTACTCAGTTGTAAATGTGTGAACGGTGCTTTAGGCCCACATGCGGATCGAAGCTCTCGCTGCTACGAGCCCTGTTTACGCGAGCAAAGCGTGCGCCCGCTTGGAACGAGGGACCACGAACGGTCTGTGTTCTCTCATCGCCCGTCAGGCCGTTGAAAGGATGTAGGCTGTCGGTCGGCGTAAAGGCTTGAGTCACGTCTGGCGTCACGGACCGCGGCGCTTTGGACGGTCTGCGTGCCCTTTCCCTCGTCGTCGTTCTCGGCTCCCCTCCCACGTCATGGCTGGATCGGCGTGACACCACCCGACCCTGACCTCCTGGGGTCGTGCGGCGTTAACCCTGGGTTACTCCCCTACTCTGATAGAAATAGGCAGGGGGGGGGGGGTGCGAGGGCAGGGAAGGGGATTCTCTTTTCCCCTTGCCTCTTCGCCTGCGACGTGCCCTTTCCGTAATGAATCGCGATCACGTTTGCCCCCTGGTAATGGAGCACCATATGTGTCTGGAGCTGATTATGGTGTGCGTGTCTTTGGCATGTTTGTTCTGGCCCAACAATTTGATTGCTTAGTTTGTGGTTTTTATTGTACACGAGTTGTGTTTAGAGCTAGGCTTTAATATATATTAAAAAAAGGGATAAAGAATGTACCCATAAAGTGCAACGCTGTAAGTTTAGCGGATTTGGTGGGCGGTACATTAGCGGGGAGGCTGTTTCCCGCTGAATTTGGCGGGAACCTGGATTGTCGCCTTGCGTTTAGTTTAGAGACTGCCGAGCTTAATAAAGCTCGAACTAAACAACCGACACTGTTCAGAATGTCCGCTGTCGCAGACTGCCTTCGGAAAGGCTTTTCCCGTGATTTTCAGATAAAGCTTCGGACAACGGGCAACCATTATTGTGAGCAACAAAATGGCCGAATTAAGTGTCGCTACTCTGAAGCGTAGGTTATTCAGTGACCCTACACTCGTTTCCACATCATAAACTGTAGCAAAAGAAAAAAAGGAAAAGTCCGGCTTTTTGCGGTGCAATACTTTTTCCCCCTTGATGTGAAAACCCAAGATATATGTATAGTGTATTCTTGATTAGATATGCGCTATCTTATCGAGACGTACACTCTTCAAAGGCCAAAAGCATCGCTTCTTCCTCCGACAAGCGAATCCTGTAAGAACTACTTCGTGCGGCGTAGGAACAATGCGCAAAAATTGCTCGTTTCCTTGAGGTGAAAACGACTATTGGCAGAACGTGTCGTGTGGGCCGCTGTAAGCTTACCACGGCATTCTACAAAAACAACTGCAGCTGTTCGTTGCACGGCCGGATGTGCGTACATGCGTGCAGGCTTCGCGTTGTTTTCGAAATGCAGTCTGTTGTCGGGTTTGTGTGACCAGAAGTGCTTGCGGCGGCACTACGTGAGCTCAGGCGCGGTTACCAACTTTTCGGAATTTCGACGGATCGCCCGTTTGGAAGGAGCAACGTTCGACGACTGTGCACGCTCAGAGAAGAAGCGCTTTAGGAGATTTGTGATCGTTTATTTGTTTATTTTTTTGCTCCTTGGCGAGTCGCAAAACGTTAGACGTGGGGTGAGGTCGTCGATAACATTATAAAGCTTGAAAGATACCTGGATTTATTTGTTTATTTATTCGTGCGTGTATGCTGCCAGCATTTATTCAAACGACAAAACAAATTAAAAAAAAAAGCAAAAAAAAACTAATTGCAGTACATTAATATAAACTTCTGAATAGAGAAGTTCCTCAGAAGGGCGTACCTAAAAGCAGGCGCCGTTTCTGAAATGACAACAATTTCAGGAATCGTGTTCCAACACCCACAATACTGGGAAGAAAAAAAATTAAAAGTACGTTTTGTACATTGGTTGTATCACCATTAGGTGATGTTTTTGTACAGTTGATGTAGTAGACCACGATAATTAAAGTACCTTGGCGTTTAGATATACATTTGTTTAGTTTACGCAAGTTTAGGAACATATCTTGAAATCATTAGGCGTCCGTTCGATGCACACCAGAACACTTATTTGGATACAGGCAAATATGACGACGCTAGTGTGTATGTCCTCTTTGTTTCGTTTGTCTCGAAGTTTTTAATTTTGAAGAAGGGCTAGTTTCTTAATCAACAAAAAGGGCTGAAGATCTTTAGTTTTTTTTTTTTATACTGGTGTCCGTTTCTTTATTTATAGAAAAGCTCAAGTGATTTATTTCTCGTGTCAATTTATAAAACAACAACAAAAAAAGCGGCATATTGACGCGGTGTTTTGAGCTTCTTGCAGATCTTGGTTCTTTTGTATGCGTTTTGTCAATAGCCTCCAGGTAGTACACTGAAGAGGGCAGTGAGCTTAAAAAAAACGATTACAAGGTAGGTGCACATATCAGTAAGAGCATCCTTAAACAAAACAATGTCATGGGTGTTAGTGATTGAAGCGGGAGGATGGTTCCAGTCAGTCGACGTCTGGGGCGTAAAATAACGCTAGAAATATGTTTACACTCGATGCCTGACACTTTATTTCTTCTTCTTTTGTTGTATCGAACACACGGGTGTAGAAGAGACCCGCACAAGCAAGGCGAGTCTCTCCCGCTTTGCCTCGTCGTAATCACAAAGCGGATTTCCGAGGCTCGAGTCGGGGACAAATGTCAGTTGGGTCTTTCGCAGTGCCAACTCCAGCCGCGTCTCGAGTCAGAACGGGAGGAACTCGTCGGCAGAGCGGATCTGTCGGCGAGGGATTCCACTGCTGTCAGGTTCCCGAAGGGAACTGGTCGATCAAAGAGCGCCTCCTCCCCACGCCGTCCTACGCGATCCCCCGCGCGTTCGCCGGTTTCCGACGGCGTTCTCTGTACACAGCATCGGCCTGTGCTACGGCCTGCGAACCCACTGCAACGTGTGCGACAACCTTGTTTCTTGAGTCCGTCGATTTGTCAAGAAGTTTAAAAAAACTGTGGAGCCTAAGCTTGGATCGAAATTTTGATTAAAAAAAGAGTTTGTAGTGAGCTACAGTAAGTATGCACACGGCTTCAAACAGAAACTAAGGGTGCGAAGAGCCTCTGTGACGTCGAATCCTCTGCATGTGACGTCGGTGGAGTGACGCGGGCGTAGACCGGAGGGATTGACGTTGCAGGCGCTCCTGTGCGCTATAGGTTTCGGTTTGAGGCCGTCTGCAAGGATGACATTTGAAGCCCCGTAGCGCGCAGTACGAAATTTTCGATCAACGTTTCGGTCACGGCTAGACTACAAATATATTTTGAGCGCCACCTTGTGAAGTAATTAGTTAACATATTTCGCCTCTTTTCCAATGGCCCTCATTTTCTAGCCTAATCCCAGCAAATAAAAAAGAAAAACCTTACGAAAGGTTTTTCATTTTTCATTGTGGACCCCTATAGGAACACCCTGTGTACATTCTAACGATGAAAAAAAAAAAGACAAGTAAATAACGAATACGTACATTACAATACATGAACTGACAGTTCCGATAAAAAGGTTAGCTTTGGCAAGAGTGAATGCATCGTTATGATAAAGATTCGTTCATTGCCGGCAATGGCAGCTTGGCACGGGCAGAGCTGGCCCCTTCCGTGGGTTCGGCAATCAGACGGGGGACGAATTGTGATGTTTTAGAATTTAGTTTTAGGAACAATGCATGTCTCATTAATTATACAACGTGTGGAATTGGTTTGGACGCAACGAAATTGACGTGTTCATATCATCCATTCACGCTTAATAAGCTTGAATGGGGATGTGATTGCGTCAATTTCGTTGCGTGTGCTCGCGCGCGCCGGCGGCTGCTGACTCGTGGAGAGGTAGTGCGCCACTTATTATAGACACTGAAATGTTTGGTTCAGCATCCCTTTAAAGACGGACGACCAGTACGCGCTTTCCACTTTTCGTCCGCTTCCTCCTTCTCCCCTTCTACCCTGTCCAACGTTGCCTGTTTCCTCCTCCCCCATGGTGAGGAGGATCTTCTGCCTTGCAGAAACTCGAGTCTGGTCGTCGTCGGCCTTTAAGAGCGCGTCTCGCGTCCTCCGCGCCCTTGGTGGGCGACTGACAGGGTGTGTGCCTTGCGTGAGCCAGGAGGAGGCCGTCGCAGTCGCCCCGGGCGATGATGAACGGGCAAATATTGGCTCCGCAGCGGGGCAGCGCACACCCACGGCGTCCAATCTGCCCGGAGAGATTGGCCCGCCGCGCACGCGCTTCTTCTGCGTTGGGCCCCGAACTGTAGACACACACACACACACGCTCGCTGCCGCTGTATAGTACTCCCTCCGTTCACCCACGAGCTGACAGTGTTGTGGAAGTTACCTGCTCATTGGACCAGTCGTATGCGTGTCGTCTTTCACGGCGTGATCTCGCTTCCCTCAGTACCCGTTGCAATACAAGAGCTACGAGAAAATGCCGAAAGCGTCGATTGTCTGCTAACGACTCTGTCTATACCCTTCCGCCTGTTTTGTTTTTTTCCTTGCCACGCGAGAACGCAGTGGATAAGCACCAATTGCGACAACATTCGCCATTACATTGCGCACCAATCGCGACAAAATTCCGCCATTACATTGCAAACGTGCCCCTGTGGTTCGAGATGGACCCTCCTTCAATCTATAGCTCTCTATCTACACAGAAAGTGCGGTGACGAGAGCGACGCTATTGATTTGTCCGCCGAGAGACCGCACTGTCATGTCCGTTCAGGCGTCAACGTTCCATACCGGGATGGATTGGGAAACACTCCTACTTCGCTATATTTGGCCCCGGGGCGAGGCCTGTGTGTACCGTAGAATTCCTTTCCGCGTTGTTCTTTTTTCTTTTTCTCTTTTTCGGGTCGAGCATTAATCGATTTGGTTTTCTGGCCGGAGGCGCCTGTTGTTTCCTGAATGTTTGCGCGCTTTTTACGCACCATCGAACGTGTTGCTCGCAGCTAAGGATCTCGGTCGTCACGTCAGGGTTAGGAAACCTGAAAAGGCGCCACCGAAACATCTCGTCGTCAATGAGGAGTCTTCACTGGCGGCCTTAGCTGTGCGCTCGACTGCTGAGCGCGTGCTGATGTCGAGCCAGCCTCCGCAGTCCTTTTGCAACGTGGATTCCACGCCATCAAGATTGCCGGACTTGGCGGCCTACTAATGTGAGCTCTTCCTGAGCACGCGCTCTGAACATCGCCCTCAAATATGGCGTCTGGTGAATACCCGCTATCGATCCTTTTACTGGTTATAAACACGAACCGCTGCTTGCGTCCCGAGCAGCTTCCGGTCGCTCATGTCTTGGCTGGCTTATGTGACCGGTCCTAGAAAGGATAAACGATATACGGACAACAAAGTTGGCGATTTGGCGAGGGCCTTCGGTTGTATAATTCTTGAGGAGTCAAGTTGGTTTGCAAGAATATTCTCAGAATTTGAACAGATCTCGCGCTTCTTTTTTGTTTCGGCGTCGACCTGAACAGTAGGTGGTTAAACGTTTCATCGACATTCCAAGCAGGGGTATTAAGGCGGGCTTGGCTCTTTTTGTTTGTGAACCGGAACTTTTCTCGGACGTCATAAGGTATGGGAACCTTAGGGCCTCAAAGACTGGAGCACCGGCTGGTGGCGTTTGCCATGAAAAGGGTCAATATCATTGAGCCGTTGTCTGCCAGAATTACGGGGCCGACTTGGAGCTTTCGAGCACCAAACTGTTAATGCTCTTCCCGAGCTTTGAGGGTCACCAAGGAAAAAGGCTGCACATATGCAGCTTGAAAAGACCCCCGATTCATAACGTAACGTTTGAAAGTCGACTCCAGTTTCCATTTCATTCAGGGGCGCTTTCTCCCGTTGACCAGAGAATGTCTTCACTGCGCGACCGCGCTCCCCAAGAAAATGAATGGCCTGTTGGGATAGCGCGTATGGAATTCCTACGGGTCTTGTCGCTCGCGTGCACTGAGTAGATGCGCCCCGTCGCGTTTTCCCAGGAGGCGCTACGTTGTGGGTCGTCAACAGTCTCCCGAAAGGTTGGGCAAGTGTCGACAAAAAGCGGACGAAAACAACAAGCCACCGATAGCGCGGGTTTCCCAACAATCGACGGAAAGGGAAAACATTATGGCGACCACACACGAGTTCGAAGATGCGCACTTTTCGTTATCTTTGTTGTTGTTTCTGTCGGGCCACTTCGCGCTTTCTTTTTTTGTTGCTTTTTTGGGGTGTGTGTTTGTATGTATGTATGTGTGTGCGGTGTGTTTGTTGTGTATCTTGTTCCTTGTTTTCAAAAGAAAGGTCGACGAGTGGTGTTTTCTGTCCGCTCTCGCAGTCCCGCGCCGCTTGCAAGCTTGCGGGGTGGTCCGGGGTAGTTTGGGATTGCTTCCGTGGCCGCGGCTTGTTGTACCTGGGCCGTGATGAAGCCGTCCCCTTCACTGGCGTTCTTTTTTTCTTTTGTACTTTGAGGTGTTCCCGCCTCGCTGCTTGGGTTACAGGCAGTCTACCCAGTTCATTCGTGAGCTCAGAGTGTGGTGGAAGCTACCTGCTCGTCGAACCAGCCATACTCTTCATCTTTAGCCACGTGATCACTCCCCCCCCCCCCCCACACACACACACACATCACACACACATTCAAGCGCAGGGAGCGAGGCGGTTTGATTGATGCGGCGAGCGCGTGGCTGCCACCGGACTGTCGGCTGAACGGAGCGTATTCCGTGCTCTGCTCGGAGCCGAGTGTTTTGGGAGGGGAAAGTGGAAACTGCGGAGTTTGGAGAGCTCGGAATGTGGTCTACTTGAGAGCCCCTGGTATACCGCTCGCGGCGTTTTACTGATTGCGGTGCGGCCGGGACCGGGGCACGTTACGCGAGGGAAAACGCAGTTTCTACGGTGTTACTCGTAGCAATACGTAAATATAGGAGCGAGAACAAAAACGAAGTCGCTTCGCAGCTTCGCGAGCGGGTTGCTCATTCGGTATATGCAGCGCAGTAGAAGAGAATGAGATATTACAGATGTGAACAACAGTTAAAGAAATGTGACGCGCGTTTCAGGAAATGCCGTTATACTCATTACAGCGTTAACTTGCCAGAACCCGTTACCGTCGCTGCGAGGAAGTGTTCTTGTTACGAAGAATAGAAACATACTTTTTGACGCGTGTTTTCGAATGTTTCCTTAATTAAATATTGAAACTTTTTTATATAATTATTTTTTTTTGGGGGGAAAGGGGGGGGGCGTTATGTTTAACACCTTTGTTTGCATGTTGTATTTCGATTTTTGAGTTCAAGAGATAAAAGGGTACACACTTTTGATGATAAGACGCGTTTTTGTGCGAGAAGAAAAAAATACGAGTAAATGTACGCGAACGCTCGTTTTGTTTTCTCGTTGGGTTGTTTTCATTCAGATACGAGCCTCACCTTTGTGACAAATTTAGTTTCGACACTTGCGTTTTTAAAAAGTAAAAACCAAAACCAAAAAACAAAAACAAAAAATTCGGGGCGAGGAAGGCGGCAGGGAAAGAGGCGAGTATTAAAAAAAGAAAAACAAAATAACGTGCTTTTTTTTTTCTTTCTTGCAAAAGAGTTACCGCCACAAATTAGCGCGGGAATCGGCGGCGTTGTATTTATTTTTCCTAGACTTGCAGTGCTCAGTTGCCGTCACTTATTGTTGAAGAAAGGTAAAAAAACGCAGGCGAGCTGGTGAATGACATCGACTCTCTAACGCAGAAGCTGTTTTCGAGACTTCGTTGTTCTGTCCGTTTTTTTATTGTTCGTACGTCTCAGGGTTACTATGGATAACTTATTGTTCTTTGGAATATGTGACTTGTTCGTTGCCCTCTAGCTGCTACAATGGTTGACACGTGTCTTCCTCTTGGTTGTCTTTATTCCCGAGTCTAGCCGACGCTGCTCGTAACGTTCTTGACGTTGTTCTAACCTCTTCGCGTTGATTTTGTGACCTTTATTTCGTCATCTTGCCTATAGGCCTACTTCTCGACGGGAGCTTAACTTGGAAACCTGGCTTTGGTTATGCGCGGATATGTCCGGAACTTTCCAGATAAGAAATACACCTTTTGGAGGATGCGAAAGTATGCAGGCCAGCTGGTTGGGAAGCAACATCTCTTACGAAGAAACTCGGCTGCGTTTGAGATTTCGTGTCGTCTTGTTGGTTATTTGCGGTCTCCATCTCTCGGGGTTTAGATTTACAGTTTTTATCTGTTTTATCGAATGTTGCCTACGCATAAAGTTTGAATATGGTTATTGGACGCCATGTTTTTCCCCGGGGGTATGGCACGACGTCTGTGACATCTTTGTGTATTTTTGTTTTTTTAACGCGTGTCGTGTGTGTGTGTGTGTGTGTGTGTGTGTGTGTGTGTGTGTGTGTGTGTGTGTGTGTGTGTGTGTGTGTGTGTGTGTGTGTGTGTGTGTGTGTGTGTGTGTGTGTGTGTGTGTGTGTGTGTGTGTGTGTGTGTGTGTGTTGTGTGTGTGTGTGTGTGTGTGTGTGTGTTGGTGATTAGTGAACGATGGAGGGTAGACTTTTGTTGTGATAATGCGTTTTCCTCCGAGGAAAAAACAACCAAATAAACGCCAGATCTTTGTTTTTGTTGCAAAGCGATCGGTATCAGCGCTCATCCCTTAGTTACTTTTAAAGTTTTATAGTAGCTATGAAATCATCGTCTCCCTGCTTGATCAGGGGCAGAGCCATCTCGTAGCAAACCGTTTTAGGTACGGGCGTAGCAGAAATTTAGGTGGTGTTGGGGCTATTGCATCACTTACTCACTCGTGAGTCTTGTGTTGCTCGCAAAAAGCGCGTTCACAATAGCAAGATTTCGACCAGCGTGGGTAAATATGCTAAGCTTTGTCTATACAAAGAAAATATGAACTTCGTAGTTCATACTTATCTACACGAAGAAGACAAGGTACCGAGGTCGGCGATCTTCTGTCGGTGAAAGGAGAGAAAACTAAAGCCCTTTGATGAGTTTGCGTTCTGAGAAACGCATTCAGAGGTTGTCGGTGCCGAGTTGTGGTTTCAAGCGTCCCTCTTTTCTATGAAACGACACGTTCTTCTGCATCTGACATCGAGTTTGATCTACGAAAAGCTTGCCTAAACCTCCGAAGACGAGACATGTAAGCGCGAAACGAACCGGTCACCTTTACGCTCGCAGCCGATGGATGGGTGAATGGTATCGGTATGAGATAAAGTACGCGCATACCTCATATAGGGTCTCTGCGTATTGGAGGGTAGTTTGCGCCACCTATTAGCCCCGAGAACATGGCGTGGCGCCACCTGACGGGCCTATCGTCGTGACGTAGGATGAGAGATCACGTGACCGTTTCCTGCACTCTGCGTCAAGAATGGAGTGTCTCGGTCTTCACTTTTTTAATACTACGGGTGTTTAAGGCTTCTTTTAACCCAATGTTTCGTTTCACTACTCGACCCAGTCGAGTTCCTAAATCGGCTACCGTACAAATGCCTCCGGGGAGCCGGTTAGCCGGTTGCAGGCCAGCAGGGAAACGGTCGCCGCACGGAAGCGCGGCGGCGTGGACTGGCGCGGCGGAGGGTACGGGTCAACTTGTCGTTTTCGGCGGTTGTCTCGCGTATCGCAATGAATGCTTACGAAGTGCGACCTACCGTTGAATGTAGGCGAATTTTTTTTTAAACTTCTATTTGACCGGGCATTCCGTTACAACTGTGTACCCTTTTTCAGTTGTGCTGTCTAAGCAGCATCAATGCGTTCGTGGACAAGGCCCACTAAATGTCCCGCCTGTTGCTTGAGGGCGAAAGTGTTCTTGAAGCGGGACACGTGTTCTGTAGAATCAAGAAGCTGGATAAGGACTGCTACACGTTCATTGGATTCGTACTCCAAACGTCGGCACTCACTTCGTACCCGCACGAGCTGGATGGAAGAAACGTCGGTGACACATCGAGCTCCTGCAAAGCATGGGTGAAGGAACATGCCGTGTATCATAACTTGGTTAGGTTGTATGTACCCACCGGCCAGCGTGCTGTGAAATCAATCGAGCTCGCGGCCAGAGCCGGGAGCGAAACAACTGGAGCACTCAGACAGTTGCGTTTGATTGCGTTTGACTGCGTCAAACTGCGTTTCGGGTGCGAGAAACCAGGACATTAATGTTGCTTATATCGCGTGCAAACATGATTCCTTGAATTGGATTCCACGCTTCTTACGAAGCACAGATGTGCCGGTGTCTCGCTTTCAGTTCTCAACACAACGCAGTTAAACGGGCTCATGAACGCAAGTGTCTCAACCGGCCTTTAGAGATTGCGATTTGCGATATAACGCGTGAAGTGGAAGCGCCTTTTAATGCGAATAGCATTCATTTGATACTTCACGCACTTCGTCTATGTACCTATCTAGCTCGTATTTATCTAAGTCTATAACTATCTATATATCTATCTATCGGGGTATACCACACTCCTCCTACGTCAGCGGGTCGCATAAATCAATACAAACAAGACCGGACGCCTGGCGTGTCTGAACCGTTGACCCTTTGATCAGCAGGCAGAGCGCTGACCACGAGCCATGAAGGACAGTCATTCAGCACACTTCTGAAACAGCACTGTCTTACGTATCTAAAGTCAGTCGCAGCGCAGCAATCCTCCATGGCACGTAGGGCTGTATTCCGCCTGCGTGAGGCTTAAGCACCAGAGCTACTAGCTCACCCTCTCTGCAGCAGCCTGAGAGGAGTTGATGTAGCGGCCGATAATGTTCCGACCTCACGAGAGCGGAATTGAGCCTGCGCGCATGGGAACGCGCGCACATCGGTAGCTGTGACAGCACTGTGAAGGCGCCGTTCCTCTGGTGTGATATAAACAACGTTCCAGAGTACATAGCTGAGTCGATGTCTATTGCTGAGACGCTCAGCAAGTCTGCTCGGTACCACTTTTTGAGTCGTTTGTGCGTACAGCGCGTGCCAATGCTCGCCTTCCTGTGGCACAAATGCACGGGTATGGCTGCGGCAGATCGTGCGAGGTCATGTGCAAAAGTGTCAACAAATTTACGAATCGCGTCGTAAGAGTCGCTGGCGTATTCATACTGTCAGCTTGCGGTCCAGACGCAGGCGGCAAAGGGCTAGCTCCGGGCTTTCTGCGTCCCTCGCCAATGCAGCGGGATCGTGCAGACAGGCACTGTTCAGGGCCACACGCTACGCGCATCGTAAGCATTGGCTGCGTCTGGACCCAAGCTGGAAACGAAGTATAGAGCGTGCCGGCCACCTGACGAACGCGCATGACTCCGCACCGTTTGATGCTATCGCATTAACGTAGATAATCATTCCCAAAGGATGGGTTCTGCTGATTTTTTCCAAATATAATCGGTCGTCTCCCGTTGTTATCGTAGCTCAGGAATAAAGAAAACAAATTCTCGTGGCTCAGTGGTAACATGCTTGCTTCCCAAGACGCGAGTCGCAAAATCAATACAATGCAACTAATTTTTTTTTTTTACGTTTTTGAAGCACAGGTTTTGTAACTTTTCTGCGATGTCGGAATTTTTGAGCGACGAATATTAAAGCTTGTTGACAACATTTAATTTAATAAACTAATATCAGACCATTCAAAGGCCAATGACAGTTCGTGTACAGCACCGCTGTTTTTCTTTTTGTAAAGAAGGATTATGCAAATATTCCTGTAGCTAGGTGTATGAAAGTTGTAGAATTGTTTTATTTGGGCTCCTACAAGATAAGCAGATAGGTTACAAAAATAAAAAAATATTACCTGCTAATACGAGTGCAGCTGCTTGCATCAGCAATCTTCAAAGTAAAATAAATAAAGCCACGTAACATTCTCACATTTATGCAGCTGCTGGTTGCTTAAATACCACTAAGCTGTGAGTGATGTTTGCACTAAAATAATCAGGGAAATTTTATGGCTTGTTACCCTCTGTAAATTACTGTTTCAAGTCTATTAGCACTCAGCTCTACTTGCATTGCGTGACGCCAACTTGTACATACATTTTTAACCCCATTGTTCAAATAATATTGAAGCTGTATGAGAAAGGTACTGCCACGCAGGGTGAGACTGTTCACATTTTATGAATCATATTGGAATGCTTCTCCTTGGGGTAGATGTGGTAGCTGATATTTGGGTCGGTCGCGTAACTGCGGCATTGCGGCCCCGAACAGTACTTTACCATTGCTCCCTGAGCTCGACAGCTGCCGAAGCCGATCCACGCCTGTACTGATCAAGCTTCAAACACAGAAAAAATGCGAAAGTACCGATTGAAGGGCTTCCGAAGGCCCCGACCAAAGCAAGGCGGAATAGCTGGCCTTATCACGTGATCCTCCATCCTACGTCACGGTCGAGCGATCGCAGCGCTCCAATCGGTTCCGCTCGGGGCCAATAGCCTAGAACCATTTACGCCCGCTCCCCTTTAAATTGTGCTCCATATTCCGTATCTCGTTTCATCGTCTTTGTGCGCATTTTTACACTTCCCCAGAGCTTTTCCATCGGTCTTTCTAGCTTCTCTTTGTGATTGGGAATGATATTTTTTTTCTCACTTCGCGTCGATATCGATTCGAGTGATATATCGGTTTTAGCTGCGTCGTTCACATCTATAACCTACAGGTGACAGAGCCACTGTGTAAGCTACGCCTCAAAGTAATGACCGGCCGTAATGTCGCTTAAAATCACGGTTGCCAGTTATCAGGAGCAATGTATCTGGAATCGCGGGAAACTCATTTCCGTCCTCCATGAATGTTAAGACAGTACGCGACAGAGCAGAAAGATACCGCCTCTTTTGAAAATGGTCTATTGCGCCCCGCTCAACTTAAGCACCAAAGATGGCGGTGCCCACAGGAGAATCACTGTACCGAGTGCATGCCGATTCCCTAGCGTAGTGTACATGTGGTGGCTCTAGGCGACGCTATAACTGGCCTTCGCATTACTCGGAGATGTTCCTGACTCGCGTCTTGCGACGGGTGTTATTTAGCGTCACCTGGCGGCGTATTCGTCGGAGGGGTATAAGTATACTGTCGAGACCGGTTATACCGAAGTCAACGGGAATCGGAAATCACTTCGCTATATCCGTTGTTTCGTTATAACCGACTTTGGTTATAATGAAGTGCAAAAGGGAATCGAAGTGTCTAGCGTTACGTCCGACGTAAATCGCAAGTTACGTCCAAATCTCCGCCTTCCCTAGGTTCACGGGGGAGAGAGAGGAGGGCGGGGCGGGAGGGTTAGGTATACGCGTTTCCAGTGCTCCGTCCGGACGTAACGCTAGCCACAGCGAAAGGGAATTGGAAATCGTGATCGCTTTGCTATATTCGCTGTTCCGTTATAACCGACTTCGGTTATAACGAAGTGCAAAGGGAGTGGGAAATCGGCATCGCTTCGCCGTAGCCGCTATTTCGTTATAACCGACTTCGTTATAATCGGTCTCGACAGTATGGGGATCGAGCGGTGAGGTGATATCTATGTAAATCGGGTTCTCGGGAGGCTGTGGGTCCTCCGCCGGGAGTTGTTTGAAGAAGGGAACGTGTGCACGCTCCGTGCTCGTTTCAGCATGAGCGCTTTCGAACGAGAATTCGCCGCTAGTGCACGCGGGTGTGTTGCATTCACCGGCCCTGTTTACATTTCATCTGGGTCGGCCTGTACGTGGACAATTGCATTTCTGGTGGCGCAGATACATATTACTGGGAGTCGGGTCTTCTTCCAGCAACCTTCTCCGCTTGCGTGCACCCTCTCCCCTGGCCTGTGCTTTCCGCGGTCACCATTATCGCGGGGTGCACTGTCCTGGACGGCCGATCATTGGGGAGTTTTCGTAGATCGTTTTCGTCTTCCCGCAACGCACTCCGCAACCCGCTACGATACTGGAACTGTGCAGTCAAGGCCGTCGGCGCGCAGGCGCAGTAGCGGCTTTCCGCGTGTTTCGTCTTTCTCGACGATTCTTTTGGGGTATCGGTAGTATGTAGGTACAAAAAGCGCTGTAAATTGATGGCAGTGCGTTCTGACCTTTAACTTGAGTCTGACGCGAGCAAACATCTATAGACGGTGTTCGTTACTCGGGGAAGGTCTATTCTGCAAAATCTTTGCAAGCGTGCACCAGTGGCGTAGCCAGGGATATTTTGGAGGGGGAAGGGAGTGTTGGTTATAGATAAAGCTAGGCGTGAAAAGTGTGTGCACGTGTGGATATGTATGTGGGGGCTCGAAATAATAATTTGCTTTATTTGTTGCTTGGACTCTATCGCCCCTATCGCGTGCTTTGTATCCGCCACTGCTTCTTTTTCGTAGTAAAATCTGACATGTGTATAAAGCTTTACTCTAAGGGAAAAAAAGAGAAAAAAAAGAAACAAAGATGTAGGTTTGTATGCTTACAGATGGGAACTTGGTCTAAACGGTTCAGTGGACTACAGTGTGTTCGCGTCTTGTCCGGAGGCGACTTCGTTTCAGCGTCTTGTTCGAGCGAGTTTGGGGGAGTGCGGCTCTTCGTCGTCTGTCATCATGAGTCGGTCAATTAGGGCCCGGGTTTAGGGCAGCCCATTGAGCGCCGTTATCCATCGTTGGCGTCCGAGGTGAACGATCGCTCCCCGGAGGAAGCGTCGTCAAGCTAATGAGACCTCTTTTTTTTTTTTTACGAAGAGGGTGTAGCCAAAGCATGGAGGGGACCACGCTCTGTGGACGCGGCTGATATAGGACTGACGGATGACGTTTCGCGTCGGAGTGGCAACGCGTCGACGTCGATGCGATGATGATGATAGCGTGTGAACCGACAATGCACTGCCCTGCGCGAGTCTTGCCAACACGGACTTTCAGCGTTTGAGCTGATATGCGTCGGCGTCGACGCTGGTGACTTCCAACGTGTGAACTGACGACTGCGCTACGGACGTCTGGCAACGCGGACGTCTAGCGTCTCCACTCGACGCACGCGTTCGTACGCGGAACGCCGGCAACTGAAGTTTTGATATCGTATTCTAACGCGTTCGACGAGTCCAGTGGATCGTGTGTTTCGATCGTGTGTCTAAAAAGCGCGGCGGAAGCATGTAGTCATCGCGTCCTTAAACCAACACCGTCGAAGTTCGGACATTCCTAGCTGTTATTTTCACTAATGTGAGCACAATTGATGATACTCAAAAAGACAGTCAACCGTCAGCGCTCGGGCGATCGTGGAAAGCCGACCGCAGCGACGCTATAGTGGTGCCGCTGTATCCAGCGCCCCCTTTCCATGATAAACTTTTGGCCTCACAGCAGTCTCGAAGGTTCTTTCCGACTTTAGCAGACCGAACGCTTCGCACAGTGCTTGCTGGCTGCGGCGAATACGTCACCCTGAGTAACACCGCCCATCCGAATGACGTCGGCGCCGGGAATGACGTCACCACCTCGAGTGACGTCGCGCGAGGGAATGCAGGAATCGACGTTATTTCTTGGAATGAGTAGTTTCCGGGGAGTAAGTTGATCGTTTTGGATATCGCTGACCTGCGAAGGTTTGAGCTGCACTGGGCTCGACCTTTTCGGACGTTTAACGCGAAGTTGGACAAAGAGTCGACAGAAATTGAGATGATGCGGAGCTGACGCTGTCTGGTGTGAGGAAGGAGCGCAATAATGATGAGATCGTTAAAAGTTTGCTTTTACATTGCGTAAGCAGTGATAATGATTCTCTAACGCACAACCGTATAAATATATTTATTTCGCAAAAGTATGAACCTTTGCGTGAAAGCCGGGCAACATTGTTTAAGAAATCCAACTCGGTCGAATTTCGCCAAAAGTTCGAAAGGTCGCCTGCCGCGAACGAGTTGGTTCAACGCAAAGCTTGCGACATTCCTAAACGAGGTGCTCGGAGTCAAGATGGCGACGTTCGTTCACTTCCAGAAAATGGCGTAGCACGATACTCCGTCCGAGATTAAGTCCGACCCCATCTAAGGTTCCGATCTCATGGAGTCGATACCAATGCGGAGAGCAAGTCGTCTGCTTCTCGCGCAGGAGTTTGGTGACGTCAGACCGACGCCGAGCTCTGATTGGCTCTGATTGAAGGATAGAGGGTAGACATCAATGCTACGCGCCTTGGGGCCTACCCACTATTTCTTTCAATCAGCCAATCAGAGCTCGGCGTCGGTCTGACGTCACCGAAACTCCTGCGCGAGAAGCAGACGACTTGCTCTCCGCATTGGTATATATACTTTTCCAGTGCTTATCACCCGGCGGAAAATGCTGAGTCACTGGACTGTGGACGTGGCGTCGCGTCGCATATTTCGTGGAGAGAGCCACTGGGCACGCTCCGAACGCCTTCCACAGCCCAGATAGACAAAGATGGCAGCGCCCATGAAGGCGATTACTGGAAAGGTCTAGGGTGCCACAAGTGCGCCCTCAGGGCGCTTGTCGTCTTTGTGCGTTTATTTTCCGAGGATCACGACGCATCCACTGCGTGATTGATTTGGCGGGTGACAGCATAACCGCACAAAGACGTCGAGCTCCGTTACGATATAGTTTTTGGCTTTTAATTAATCAGCTCGTAACATCGGCTGCTATCAGACGGAAGTGACATGGAGTATCGAGGGAGGCTTCGGACGCACTCAAATCGGAGCTGGCTGTTTTTTCTTTTGTTTTTGCGGTTATTGTTGTTATCTCCGCACGTAATTTGGGATCTTCTTTGCCATATACCCTTCGTAGGTAACTTTTTGTTTGGTGCAGTCAGTACGGACTCGTGTCGCTTCTGCACAATGAACCCTCTAATCGTCGTCGTTGAGTCGAAAAAAGGAGGCGGCGGGCATCACGCGGGCGGTGGGGGTGGGGGTGTTTTCACGTGCTGGCACAGCCGCACCGAGTTTGCGCAGCTGAATGGGCAGTTGTCACGAATCGCGTGACTCTCGAGACCAGTGCACGCACTCGCGGAGAGGATCGCCAATGCTTTGATCCGTTTGTAACTTCGTTTCCTCTCTTTCGTTTTTACTCTCTTCTTCTAAATGGTCTTTTTTTTGTAATTTTTTTTATTTTCTTATGCGGCATTTTTAGGTTGAACCGTAAATTCGAATTGGGCCGATAGTATTTCGACTTGCGAACCACGATCCTTCGAATTCGCCGGAATTGTATCCCAAAGGAAGCGTTGTACTTTGTTTTTCTTTTTGCGTTTGCTTCATAATGAGAAACGTGCGTGCGCGAGAGGAGGGAGAACCTTGTAGCAGTTCCGTAATTAACGAGTATTGGTACATTAAATGACTTACGTTATTAAGGAATCCACAGTCCTCATCACGCTAAATCGACACAGGCTGTTTTTATTTGGAAGCGAATATTGGCCATCGGGATGTAGCTTATACTTATAAAAAAAACAAGAAAAAAACAAACAAAAAACGCCGAGGTAGGGGAAAAAGAAGGGACAAGCACAATGAAGTCTCAAATTTAGACTTCGTTTGTCCCTTCCCTTTCCCCTGCCTCGGGCTTTTATAAGTATGAACGTTCACCAGCTTGCCTGTGCTGCAACCCTAATTTTCTGTATTGATTCGCTTATTTGCGTCGAGTAAGGTGGAAACACTGAGGCGCGGCACTTTGACACACCTTCCCATATTCTATTTACAAATGGAAAAGTCGCCAGGGGGCGATTGAAGCACCTTCACTTGTTGGGATATACACAAACTCCCTACTATATATATATATATATATATATATACATTTTTCTTTATTTTTTTGTGTTAGAAGGTCTTGAAGTTTGATTTGGGCGCCTCCTGCTCGCAAGGCCAAAGAGGAGATGCAGCTCTCACTTCGGAGTTTCGCGAAATGCCCGCCAGACGGCGCCTCCCGAATTGTCTCTCGGCGTGACCCGCGCACTCGGAAACGGGGTAACATTACGCCTCTGCATTAGTCGCCGGGATTTTGAGCGAATCGGCCGACCTGCGCCGGAATCGTCTGGAATAGGCCGATGCAGACATTCGATATACGTCATGGCTCTCTTTCTATACTTCACGGTCATTCGGCGTACTTTGTGCGTTTTCCCGGCACGTGGACTACTATAGATGGATCGGTGATTGCCTCAGTCGGGGAGGGGTCCGGTGGTTATCTTGTAAGGGCTCCGCTTTCCTGTGCAAGCGGGTCCTACTCCATTTCCAGCTCACGTCGGACCGCGGCCAATATGTCACCAGCCATCCCGGCCAATCCAACACTGCGAATGTATCATCGCGTGACTATAGGCGTCGATGCGACACCGTCCCGATGGTCACGTGATACTCGCGCGACGTCGGGATTGGCTGGGATAACTCGTAGGGTCCTCGGCGGTCCATATATGGAAAAGACGTTGTCTCCCGGTCTCCTCTCTTTGGCGAAGGCCCATCTGCGGAAACTCGAGCCTCGCGGACGATACGAGTCATGGCGTTGGCCGACTGGCCGACCGAGGGCCCGTACGTTCCCAAGGCCGGCCGCGTCGTCTTTGCCGAGTCCGTGGAGGGAACGTCGAATCCGCGCCCACTGGGTGTCCAGAACAGCCTCGTACACCTAACTAAAAGAAAAGTTGTCGATAACAACTCCAGTTACTCTTGGATAAAAGTTTTCAATTACATTACTCGATTCCTTAAGAGGAAAAGGTAACCGACCGTTACTTTTCTTGATTACTGGAGACTTTTCAAAACGACCGATTTTTTTGCCACATTGAAAACAGGTCCTTTCTGTTTCGTACTGTCCATTATTGGATTAGAATCGCCGAATCACGAAGTACCCACCTTCTCAATCCACCAATTTGGCCAGACCATCCTCAATCTCCGGGACTTGCTTGGTTCGTGGATTTCTTTGTAGAAAACTGGTAGAAACAAAGGCTACAATTAAAAAAAGCTTAGAAAAAAAACTGGTAACCATTACTTATCTTAGTGCTTCGAACAGTAATAAGGTTACAACAGAATGGTTGTCTTGGGCTAGTTGGCTAAAAGAGCACTAAAATATGGGGGACAGAGTAAGACGTCGTCTCTGTCTTTCGAGTGTCCAATTGTCTTTTGGCGCTTTTAGTGCGTAATACGATGACTTTTGTAACTGCTGTCGAGACCGGTTATAACGAAGTCAGCGGGAATGAAAGATCACTTCGCTATATCCGTTATTTCGTTATAACTGACTTTGGTTATAACGAAGTGCAAGGGGAATGGGAAATCGCGATCGCTATTTTGTTAAAACTGCCTTTGTCATAAGTTATAACCGGTCTCGGCTTTATACTTCCCAATAAAATGCTCGTAGATAATGTTGGCATCATATGTGTGCGGTGAACACCATATGTCTGTGCTCTCTGATGTGTAAGCTCAGTGTTGCCGCGGCTGAACGTTACAAGCCGTCCGAGCATTAAAAAAAAAAAGAAGTTACATTTCAGGGCTTATAATTAGTGTTGCCAGTTTTCTGAAGCTTCGTTCGAAATGGCGGGGGAAAAAAGCTTTTCCGTCTTCCAAAAATGCTAAATCACTCCGCAAAAAAAAAGAAAAAAAAAAGAGAGCGCGAAACAGTTTTGCGGTTTGCGAGGCCCAATGTTGGCCGGCTGTGGCGTATGTCCCTTCGTCCGTTGTTTCGAGCTTATCGCCCCTTCTCCGTCGCGGGCGGTGCATTTCTCGCTTTGCGCTGGCGTGTATGTCATTGCGGGATTTCCCGCGCGTGGCCTTTCTCGCTAGTCCACCCAACACCTCGGTGATAACGGAGATCCGCATAGTGCTGGATTTTTTCTTTTTCGTCACCCACTGGCGACGAGTGCAGCGTCGGCGATCGACCGGAACTCGGGTCTTCGCTGATTGGACGCGAGACCCGGCCGAACGATGACGCGCCAATCGGAGCCAATCGGTGTGCCGCGCCGGCCTTTAGCATATATGTGAAACCCCCCGAACTGAGCCTTGGCATCTAGGAGGAGGCTGGTGGATAGCACTAGTGCGAAATTTCCGAACCGAGTTATAGCACTGAGAATACATGCGCCGCAATCCGTTATTTCGGAAAAAAAATTAAGTAACTAAATGACTACTTTTTTCTTTGTTTGCTTCGCGGGTTTGCTGCATATGGGGGCTGAGATGAAGGCGTGGTGCCTGACAAAGCTTCTGCCTCCTGAAGTTAAGCAGCGCAAGCATAACAATTTACAAAACATTACGTGACAATTCTATAAAATAAAGAAAAGCTAAAAAGGGAAGCAAACAGCACTACAATCATATAAAAAAAAGTATAGCTACCATAACTTAAACGTCAGAAGGCCTATATAATTAACGAAAAAACGTCAGCGCATGCTGTAAACAATTTGAATAATAATAAATGCAGCACTATAAACAATAGATACGTACAATAAGCATCAGCAAGAGTATAAACAAACGACAAGCGCATGAATAGTTCTTCTTGTTTGCACGTTTGTGTCGCCCATACTTACCCGCATGCGATCTGCGGAGTTGTGTGGTGTCTAGTCGTCACCAGCACGTTTGCGCCCGGACTTTCTGTTCACAACAAGTTATGTTTTCTTCTAAGAACTCGGTTGAAAGGGCTTCATCGGAGAGTATAGTTCGGCCATTCATTCCGAGGAATGGCACGACATGACTAACCTTCCCCCCCCCCCTCCTCCATGAGGAGGAGGGGGGAGGGGGGGAGGGATGGCGGTTTTGCGTTTCGGCGGGCACTTTCGAATGTGTAATCGCCGCCGTACCTTTAAATTATACGGCGTCGACCGTCGAAGGGCTTAAAGAAAAATGCCAACACATGAGACGCAGAGAAGGCAGAAGAGGTAGCGCATCTCCGCACGAGGCTTCCGTCACTTCCGCTTCCGTCCACCGACCGTAGTTGGAGCTTTCGCCGCTGTTTGAGGAGAGCGCACGCGTGCGCGGAACTCTTCTCGTAAAATTTCCACTGGGCATGGCAAGGTATACTTAGCGAGGCGATTTAGCGCGGAGACGCGCGGCGCAACAGCTGCCGGGCACTTTCCCGGCATCTCTATATCCCCTGGCTCTTACGAGCGCTTTTTACACCCGCTTCTGCACGAGAGGCCGATTGAGCGCCCGTTCTCTTCTCCGCCGTCTGCAAACAGCAAACAAGGCGCGATTGTTTTTCGCCGGCGCGTCGTCAGCTCCTTTGTTTCGGGGACCGCGGAATATCCGCGCTATCGCTCGTTATGCTGCTTATTCGGCGAGGCCGCGGAGTAATATTTACATTTTGATTACAAGCCGAAAAACACCGAACATCGATTCTTTCTTCTTTTTTTGTTTTTGTTTTACGAAACGCATTGTTTTTGTGTGTATTTAGCACGGCACGACATGGGAATCGAATACACGCACTCTTTGCAGTAGGTTACATAATTAGTCTTGTGATTTTTCTGGCAAGGGGGCGCTGGACCGGGGTTGTTGACCTTTCTACAAATAGAAGCTAATTTAAAGTTGCGCGAAAACACTACGTTGGTGTTGAAGCCGAGTGCGATAGATTTCAGGCGATGTGAAGTGTTATGTATGTGGGGGATGCAGGCGAAGGCGTGACTTGGGAGGGGGGGTTTGGACTTGTACTCCGCGACAAGTCTTTTGATAGTTGTTTCAATCAGGTCTCTCGGGCATCCTGCCTTGATTAGGCGGCTAATCTGCTTGGATGGGCTGGGGGCGGAAAGGTACTGACAGGATTTAACTTTGGCCGATGCAATTAGGTTTCGCACGATCCCGTTTTTTACATTCCTCGAGTGGGAGCTGTTGAAAGGGAGAAAGGGCTTAGAGGACCTTTGCTGTTTTTTCTTCTGAAACTTCCTATGGGTACGCTTCTCTCCGATGGAGCTGATGAAGCAGCACCAAAAGTGCGTCGTCGCGCCGCATGTCGCCCTTGTTTACATGTAGTATACGAGAGAATTTGAATTAGAGTAATTCAACTCAAATCACAGTGATTTGAGTGTTTCAATATTGTCTTTGATGTGTGGAATTTTTTTTTATATATAATGTCCATGTGTATGGCCGTTTTCTTATATAATACTTGTTCGGTTCCTCAAAGAGCAAAACATGATGATGGTGATAAATGCCAGAACAAAAGTCGTTGGTTCGTCGCGGTAGGCCCGTCCGCGGGAAGTAGACACAATTATGCTAGAAAATTTGCGAATTTGTTTTATGAAACGTAACAAAAAAAACTTTATAAACGTCGACAAAAAAAAAAAGAAAAAGATGAAAGCCGTTTACAACTCCTTGTAACGCCGGATTAGAGCGCAGCTCTTGAGGAGGAGGAGGAGGGAAGGGTACTGAGGGATAGGCGACTCCCTGAGGTCACGTGACCTCAGGGGGGGGGGGTGACGTGAGCGTCTCTCATAATTCTCGTGACCCTCGTGAGAGTTACCCTCGTGACCCTCGTGAGGGTAACCCTTTGAGGGCAACTAACCCTCGCAACCCACGTGAGGGTAACGCTCGTGACGCTCGTGAGGGTAACGCTCGTGAGGGTAACGCCTCGTGACGCTCGTGAGGGTAACGCTCGTGACGCTCGTGAGGGTAACGCTCGTGACCTCGTGAGGGTAACCCTCGTGATCCTCGGGAGGGTAACCCTCGTAACCCTCACGAGGGTAACCCTCGTGACGTCATTATGGGAAACTTCCCATAACGCAACGCGCGGTTACGCCGACGGCGACGCCGCTCAAGCCGGAAACGGGCGCCTAAGAGCTGCGCTCTAAAAGAATCCTAGTAGCTTTTAAGCAGTGTAAAGAAAAGTTTACGCGGTACAAGACGGTGCAAATTACCGTCGCATTTCAACGAGTGTGGGTGCAGCGATTTCGGGAACAATTTCTTTTCCTCGATGCTCTATTATCTCGCCAGTCAATGACCGTCTCAGTCGGTGTAAGTCGCTCTAATTACGGGCGACACTGTCGGCTCGCTGATGGACGCAGGCATCGTCGCTCTATTCGCCCGGGAAGGTTGATGATAACTCCGGGGATTAGTCCTAAGCGTTCACCGACGGCGCCCACTCTGTTCCTCTCTGCGGGAGGGGAGTCCTAACGAAGATTCATGGTGTCTCCTCGGTCGCTGACTCAGGCTGGACGCTCTTGTGGGATGACGGAGGGTAGAGCTTAGACAGCGATCGTCCCTTTGAGCCGCTCTCTAAGTCCACTTGTGTTTCGCTTTCTGGAGTTCAAGGGAAGGGGTCGAATTTGTCGCCACTTTTGGGGCCTCGCACCGCGGTTGGAGAAGACTCTGCGTGTGTTAACTAGGAGAAAAGATGACTAGAGCCCGTGGGTACGTCGGAACCCTGAACTCTGGTTGGGATACTTAGTTTGTACGTAAAGCTAGATGTCTTTGTCTCTACTCGCGGTTCGAACTGGAAACGCCGGACGCCGACGTGCTGTGTACGAAGGCGTTCGAAGATTGAGTGGAGACAGAGGCAGCTGGCTTTGCGTACCCACTGATCATTCCGATCAGAGCTCGGTCTTCCGACGACCCCGTGTCCCTCTCCTCTCCTCCTCTCTCTCAATTTCTACCCGTATACAAACGCGGGCTCGTGTGTAAACAGCGTGTTGGTGTATACACATATAGCGTACAAGAGGAATGCTCTAGATTGGAGTTCCGACTTCGCTTACGTGTCTGATATTGGTGACTAGATGGTTCGGTGGCTCCTTCTTACGGTCCCTATCCCTGACGTACGTCAAGAGCGAGATTATTGGTAGGGAGTGACAAGTTCAATGGTGCGTGTACAACGTGCGGTGGAATTCTAGTCATCACGTTCCTAAATCAACACCGTCAGAGTTGAGAGACTGCCTTTGCTCTTACTTCCTTCAGTAAGATATTCCGGAAAGTCGTACTTTTTATTTTTGGTCTCCTCTCTTATTTTATTTAAATCTTAAGGTTATCTGATTAAATCGATATTGACTATGTCAGTGGATTCACATGCGTTGGACGCTAGTAGGAAAGCAGGATGAACACAAAAAGATGCGGGATGAAGGATAAAGATGCAGGACTACTTATGACCTCTCCATCTCTCTGTCTACATATAGTGTAGCACAACGCGCGCGTGTCTCGAGCTCGGTCCTGACCTAAATTGCCACGTGCATAGTCTGGTTCGCTTTCAGCGAGTCTTAATTGGCGGACTTCCGGCCATGATCTTCAGAACGGCAGTAATTAGTGGCTCGTGGTGAGAAATGGCGTGACATTCATCTCGCCCGTGGGGTGGTGTGGGCTCGAGTTTGTTGGGTCGGAACCCTTGACGGTTCATCCCTTGCCCTTTCTCGGTTTGCCCTTTCCTCTTCCGCGAGTCTAGTTGAGCAGTGTCCTATACACGTTCCTCCGAAACGGGAACGAAACCTTGTTCCTTTTGTTTCTTCTCAATCTCGGAACCAGTTCCCGTTTACACGTTCCAGGGGTTCGAAAGGAACGCGTTCCCATTACGCTTGTAATATTGGAACGTGCCGTTACATTAACGTTATGCTTGCGTATATTAATGGAATATTGCGCCGGATAATCTGTAGATAAAATAGTACATAGGTGTTAAGGGGAAAAAATAAAAACGCAAAGCAATAACTTCATCCAGATATTTGTTATTAACTGCAACCTTTCGAAGAAACACCGAACTCGCATTTGTTTTTCTGGTTTCGCTCAGTATTTTTATATTCGATCAAGTCGGACAATAAAAGAAACTGGGTGTACCCTACATCTCAACATCTGATTGCCATAGTTTGTTCCGGAGTGTGGCACTGACGACCTATCTGCACAGCGAAGCTTCCGCGAAAGACCTGCTTCGGCATGTTTTTGAAATACGATATTACTCCGCTACACCTTTAAATGTGGCACGTAATCCGGGTGTCCGCGTAAATGAGAAACCTCTGTCGGGTATGTAGACACCATTCAGTCGGATATGTCTCTAAACGAGACAGCCTCGACTCGCGCCTGTCAATGAGTGAAACATCCGGACTCGGGGTCCTGTAGACGGATTAGGTACATCCGACCCCAAAGTAGCCACGCCTGAAACGCTTTCGTTTGCATCATACGAAGGACAGTCTGAAAACGCGAATCGAGGCAATGTCCGTGGTTCGAATACCGCGTGCCAAGTTTCCTCCTGAACTCATTACCGTGCACGCGGCATTCGAAGCCCGGATCTCGCGAAGACTCGCGTTCGAATCTGTTTGCAGACTCTCTCTCTCTTGTACGATGTAGAAGCAGTGTGGCCCCGGGTTCAAGCCGCAGGTCACACTGCGCGTATACATGATACAAAAGACGCGGTCTTCGCACGCTCCTCAAGCATGTTGAAGCATGTTTGCTATGCAAGCTGCTAACATGACAGTTCGTCTGCAGATTGTCTTTTCGATGAGCAGTGTGACCGCAACCTAAACCTTCACTTTTTTTTTTTTTTTTAATGAGGAATAGTTTGCGTGAGTTGGTTTCGAACTCTCGAGCGTATCGACGAGAGCTTACGACATCGTGGGACACGTGGTGACGTCGAAGTGCGGTGCCACGTGACCGTGTAACGTAACGACAAAGCGTAACGCGAGACCGTGAGCGTCACGTGACGCAACGACGTAAGACGCGTCGCGTGATTGGTTTCACGTGACCACCGTCCGCTAAATTTGGCGGGAAAATATATGTCGCGCTAGAAGAGTCGCCCCCTCAAATCCGCATTCCGCATAATTCAGACTTTTGCGCGTAAGATCGGCGCGATGAATGCGTTTAACTTGCGTATAAACTCGTCTAATACCTCGATGATAGAGATCCTCTAAGTACAAAATAAATCGCTAAAACCTATTAAAATTACGCGGGAGCTGTAACTGTTTGTGAGTTCATAAGAGTAAATTCGCGGCTGTCGAAATATACGTTGGTGACGGCATGTTGTAACGTTTGTACGCTCAAAACGAGATTTTTTTTTTTGAATTTAGTGCGTTTGTATAACGGTCGTTTTTATGCGTGGGTAATTCACCGCGATATTAAAATGCGTTTTCACTTTCATCACGCACGCCTACCTTTCTATGCACTTTGCATCGCAATTTCTTCTCTCTTTTTGATGGTTGACGCGATTGCGGCTATTTCTTTGTTGAGCGGTTTCACGCTCTACTTTACACGTTTTGCTACAGGGACTTTTTCTATTTTTTTTCCTCTGTCCACCTACCCACTTTCATCGTCGTCTGCTTACGTAGTTCCGGTGTGGGCTCGACTTCCGGGAACTTCCGCGTGGCACGTGGTGAATCTCGCGCGCGTTTCCCACCTTGGCCTCACCGGATGTTTCTTTCTGCGCGCTATAGTAGTACTTCCGGTCTCCCTGGGACGCCATTTGAGCCGCTTGTGTTTTTTCGTTCCTGTTGTTATGCGCCGCCCAGATTGTGTCCTTTTGTCCCGACGCCCGTGTGTTTCGCAAAAATTGCGTCAACCCTATTTTTTTGTTTTTGCCCGGTTTGGCTTGATGATTCTTTTTTGCTTTTTGCGTTGTTGTGCCTTATGCGGGCGCGACACTATTATTCAGGTTTCGGGTTTCGGATCTTTGCTCCTATTTATGTGTACATGACCGGTTCATTAATGCATAAACAAATGTCCGTGGGCCGGGCGTGTTATTGTTCCCGGTTTGCCGCGGTGACAGTGCTGTTCATAATATTCGCCTTGCTGTTTCCAAACATTTTGTTTGGAAACAGTGTGTGTGACCGTGTAAATATTAGTTTGTTTCCTTCATGTGCCTGAACATATTGTTGCGATTGTTCGGTGTCTGTCTTGAGCGTGCCTTGCGTTGTTTTCCGGATGATACTTCGTGGATCGCGAATTTTTGTATCAAAAATAAAGTACGATAAAAAAAAGACTAAGGATTTCGGTCGCAGACTGAAGTTTCTAGTGTAGAAAGTACGGTCACTGACCGTTTTAAGAGACGCAGGGCGTCCTGAAGATCTTGCAATCGTTGCTCGGTCGGTGAAATTGTGACGCCGTTTGGAACTGCGAGGAACCCAGCATGGTTATAATCACGCCCGGTGTTTATTCGAACGATGTCCGGTCATTTTACCGCTTTGTGCGAACTGTCTCGCGTTTGAGCCAGTGAAACTTGGACATGCAACGTCCCCACTTATGAGGGCCCCTGAAAAAAAAAAAAAGTTATTCTTTAAGTAATTAGGCAGGGACCCGCCTGTCAAAAGAAAATTAATTTTACGCGAAAAAAACAATTTTAGAGCAATATTGACGACGTGAGACGCGATTTAGTCGGTAGTCACGCTCATTTCTACTTGTTTTTCTCTCGGCATTTCGGGCGCGTGGAGGCGGAGGCGCGGATCAGCTTCGCCTTCGCGTTTAGGGGGAAAGAGCGAATGACCATCTCATCGAGCGAATGACCATTTCGTGACATCATGGACTATGCGCGCAGAATTTCAAATAAATCTCGCCGTCAATATTGCTCTAAAAAATTTTTTTTACGCGTAAAGTTTATTTTTTGACACGCGTGTCCGAACGAAACTGTTTTTAAAAAAAGTTCTTTTTCCCACGGGCTTTTTAATACGCGCGTGTTCTTGCCCGCGTCGTTGCGCACGTCAAGTCGCCGTGAGCGTGGCGGTGCAGAGAAGTCCCCGTTGGGGTGCATAGATACTCCTCTCTTACAACTCCCCATCGCGGAGTTATAGGACACCGTCACGCTGGGCGTATATGCAACCAATTCCCCGGGCGATGGCGAAACTGCGCTCGCTAAAGCGGTGTGACGTAACGCGCTCGCTCCGAATCATTGCCGTTTTAGAGGACTATTTTGAACGTCGTATCGATCGTAATGCGATCTTGTAGAAGCTGTCTCGGGTAATGCTAGAAGAGTTCTCGAAGACCGTTACGCAACGTGGTGCTTCAGATGCGAACTCTCCCAACTACTCCCTATTAGGGATTTTTAGAATGCAATTACCCTCTATGCGGTACAGGGAGCATTCTTCGAATACTAGCCGGGCAAGGCACTAAAACTCCTAATTGGGACCTTTAACAATGTGATAGTCATCTAGGTGCAATGTCAAATATATTGTCGCGAATAAGGACGACCAGATGAGAGTAAAAGTGAAAACAACGGAGGCGATGTGTCTTTGAGTAAATAAAGAATGGTTCCAGTATACACCTTTTTCGTTTAGCCTCGCACCCAGCCACGTTGTTCCCCGAGTAGACGAAAAATGGGTCCCAGGTAATATACGTATCCCATGTCGGCAAGAACTGAAGGGCGATTATCTCGAAGCTAGCCCGTTACTGCTGCTTTTTACTGTTCCGAACCGGGACACGGGACGACAGCCGAGAATAATCTGGAATTTTTCCCGAAGAGTACGCCATTATAAGAGAAAGAAACCGGGCCGAAGCAGGGTTGGGACAATTCCACGTAGAAGGCCTGCCCGTGACGTCATCGTTGGTGGCTCCCCGACCTGCCCCAGGCGGGAAACTGGCTGAAGCTTTCGATGAGAGACGCGTCCGTCTTTGTATCGCCGCGTGCTATCGTCGCGCTCGTTGCTGCACGGCGCGAAAGATTACATTTTCTGCGGTACAGGGCCGATCAGAGCGCTGACCTGCGCTAAATCCTCCGTTTCCAATAATCAGTGCCTTTTATTTAATCTAAGAATATAGTACAGGCGTCTGCAAGTGCGCCTCTGGCCGCCGCCATCTTGCTTTTGGCGTGTTGTGTAGGTCGTCTGATACCAAGGTTACTATGCTCGTTTTCACTTCTTGAACCGCAGTAAAAGAAGTGCGGCCTCTCGCGGAGCATTACTAATGTCCCTCTTTATGCTGAGAATTGAGATATATGTAAAGACATTTTAGATTAGACACGTTACGTTACCAAGACGTAGTACACGTCTCAAACGCCAAAAGCATCGCTTCAGCCTCTGACAACCATACAAGAACTACTGTCCGCAGCCGCGAGGAGCGTTGCAAGCTTATGAACTTAGGGTGCCTACATGTCTGTCTGTTTCAGGGTGAAGACATCCATTGTTGCACTGAATGTGTCAGAGCGTGACGCTCTCGCGCACTCGGTGCGTGACCTGGGCGCTAAAATGGCGTCTATGCATTAGCCAAAGCTACGAGCTCGAGCTGAGTGACACCGGATTGCGCGCACTTCAAAATGCATAAAAAACGATTGGGCGTGAAAATGGCTGAGATGTCACCACTCAAGCAAAGGCGCGCGCTTGTATGAAGGCACTCTAATGAACTTTGTGCGAAACAAAGCATGGCACGCGAGCACGGACGCCACACTTGACGAACGAGCGCACTCCGCACCTCGGCACGCACCCGTAAGTGGGAGCGACGCCGATGCTCCATGCACGAGCAGGAGCAGGCCGTTTTGAACGACGCTTCTTCCTCGGCACGGGCGTCCGTGCATGCCAAATCGGCATCGTTGTGCTCGCTATTAAGGCCGGTTCAGACACTTGCGTTTGAGTGCGTTTGACTGCGTTGCGGCGAGAACCGAAAGCGAGTCACCGGCACATCTGTGCTTCGTATGAAGCGTGGAATCCAATTCAAGGAATCTTCTTGGCACGCGATATAAGTAGCAGGAATGTCCTGGTGTCCCGCTGCCGCAACGCAGTCAAACGCAGTCAAACGCAAGTGTCTGAACCGGGCTTTACATCGCTCGCGTTTGCGGTGGAATAGAGTGCATAACTCGCTCTAAACAGCTGTCTTTTTGCGATCTGGTGCGCTTTATACGGAGCCCCTACCTCGCATAACTTCGCGGCTCCCGTCTGGTTGAAATCTTTTCGACCGATTCGGTGAAGCAAGATCTTCCTCCGAGGTTCAATATCCGTTCCAGAGGGAACACTGAAAGGGTCTCCGGCCGACTTTTCCACAGGGGCGGCAGCCCATTAGCTGTGGCGCAGCAACATCTTGGAGAATTCATGGCTACCGGAAGTCTGAAGCCGAAAGCAGGACGTCACGTGATGACTGGCCAATAGTGTGCGCGGCGGCTTGTTCAAGGGATGGCGCCACTTTTCCCAGGATAGAGAGGAGCTTTACGGGCAGGCGGGCTGGAGGGGAGATAGGGCGTGCCTCCCACCGCGGGAGTTCCACAACGGAGCTAATCTAGTAGCTTTGTCTTATAAGAAAGCCCGAAGGTATGGATGAGTGGACGTTAACGGCTGTACTCTTCATAACGGCAGGTAGCTTGCGCCACCTATAGCCTCGCTACGGTGCGCCCATGGTTCCCACACTGGTGGCCAAACAAACCATTTTTCACCTCCCGCGGCTGCAGACTACTGTTTGAAGTGTGGCTCCTCGCGAAAGTTTATACCAACACCCGATTGGAGAGTTTTACGAAACACTCTGATCGATTGCCGTGTGATTGTGTCACGTGGCCTTTGGGAGGGGGCGTGGGACGCGTGGTCACGTGCTACTCTCTCGGCGCTGGATCGGCGGGAATGGCTCGTAAGAGGCCGATGCAGTTCACCATACGCTGAAACAAAGTGAGGGATATAGGAGCAGCATACTAAAACTCCCCACCGTCCCCTGCTCCCCATAACGTGTCCCATTTAGGTCGCGCGCTTTTTTTTTCTTTTTTTTTTTTTGGCTGGGCGTATACCTTTGGCGCTCGGTACTGTTTAGCGATGCGTGCTGTCGTTTGCTGTTTGCGCGTGACTGGGGCGCCCGATGTGTATAGTATATGGTCTAGACGGGTTGGACGGGCCTAGTTGTAGGGGCTTCGTAATTAAACGGGCGGAGCTGTTTGATCCCGGGACTAATTTCGTCGGGTAGGTTGTTCTATATTTTATCTCGTGGGTGGGTTTGTTAGTCACAGTATCGTCGGAATCCCGGTGTCGATGATTATAGGTTGTCAAAACGCCTAAATTAATTATATTTTTTTGTCCTACACTATGAGTTAATAACGAACGCGCCGGGGCGGAAGAGTTTATCATGAGGGGTGGAAAAGAAAGTTCGGGTGCAAATACTTCGTAGCCGGGTTTGTACTCCTATCTGGGCACTCGTAAGGATAATGAGTAATTGGGAATTACGGTTCTTGTTTGTTTTGTTTTGCGTGCATCCCCGCGACATTGTTCGCGCGAACGTATGATGATATCGGCGCTTTTTTTTCTTCGAATTTTTCGCTGCGAAAGGTGTACCTTCTGCAGCATATCATTTTGCAGCATCCAATTTGTTCTTCTCAGTAAGAACAGGCGGGGATGACCATCGGCACGATGCCGGGACGTCGTCACGTGCAATGCTTTTTACCAAGGTTTTTGTTTTGCGGGAGGCATGACTTTTGCGTTTCCTGGTGCTTTTAGAATGAACTCCGAAGACGCCTTACCCCCACTGTGTTCCCGCGAAATGTGCTTCGTCATGCTCGTTGGCTCGCGTTACTCGTAAAAGAGAGTATTGACGAATACTAGCCATGGTCGATCAGACTGCGAGCGGCGACGCCGACCACGCAGACCACCATTCAAGCATGACGCACTGTTCTCCCGCTCGCTTACCCCCCCCCCCCCTCCCCCCTTTCTTTGCGTGCAGTAGTGAAATAGTGATGAGCCTGAGGCCGTCTGGAACTCCGAGAGAGAGAGACCGCGTTTGATTAGAGGGTTCGAGCCCTGTGCCCTGCGGGCCGGTGGGTCGGAGCTCCGTGGGGATTAGGCGGTAACGAACTCCGGGATTACGGGCGTTCGGTGTTCGAACCCGGGAAGCGATCGCCCCCTCCTATGAACGCGGGGCTCGTGGGTGTGGCGATTAAATTATTAGTGTATACCGCGGGGCGCTGACTTAAATATGCACCCTCCTCGATGCTATGCTTGCTTTCTCTTACTCCAGTCATGTCCCGGTCTGTTCTTTTTTTTTTTATTACGTGTTTTCTTTAGGCCAGGATTAATTTGTACGTTCGAAAGTAATCTTAACGTTCCTCGTCTGCTTTTTTTTAGTTTTGTAGTTTGAGTTTTTGAATAAACGGCTTGGGAGCCGATGCATGCAGTGTGATCCCGCCCTGAGCCTTTAAATAGATTGCAGTTTCTATTTTCCGTGGTTGATGCGTCACGTGATCGAGAGAGCGACGGGTTCAAACTAGTTATTTCGAGACGCTGTCTTGGGAATAGTAGACGATGACGGGCGCAGTTCGTGCGTATCCTATAAATGTCCAAGTCGGTGCCGGAGAGTAAAGATCTCCGAGGAAATTGAATAAAGTTCAAACTTTTGGTGAGCCTCTAAATTAAATATTAGGCTGGCTTGTTATCGGGGCTTCGTTCTTCGACATTATCTCGTGGTCTATTTGTAATCTAAGGTTTCTATGTTCAAACAAAAAATCTGTTTCTATCGTCCTTTATCGCGGGAAACTTGAGCAGGTGGGACTATGCAAGACGGCGGTCCCTTCGTACAGCCGTCTTGCGTAGCCTCCCAGATGGGTGAAGGTGATCACAACCGTAAAATAAGCAAGGTGCGAATGACATGAGCGATTCTCCGACCTAGCGCCGTGCCATGGCATCGGCCACTGTCCGAATCCCATTTCAAAACGGATTTTGCGACGGCGAAATGTGTTTCGGAGGCAAGCCGCTGTGGACGCCCGCGCGAAGCCATTGTTTGTATGGTCGTCGCGTGGACGGAATCGGCGTTTCAGCGATTAAAGGGGCAATGCAACCATATTCAGTTAGAACATGCCTCTCACTTAACACGAGCTTACTGTCACTAGTGGGACCCAGGGATGCTCGCACGCATAGCCACTGACCAAGAAACTTCTTTGTTCTATCGTAATTTCGAGGATAGAAGAGAGCGTTATCTTTGAATCTCTCGTTCGCAAAACTTGATGACGAAGCTCGGAGGTTGCAGTGTTGGCTGAGTCCCCCAGTAACTGTATTTAAATGCGGGTCATAGATTGACTTTGAGCATTGCATGAGCACTCGATTTGGGCTCGGGGTGATGCTCGAGAAGCATTCGGGATGTGGCTTGTGTCCAGTGGCTGCAATGACAAGAGCCGAACCCTGACGATTTCTCAAACTCGGTGAGTGTCCAGGTGTCCGGTGCTTCGCCAGCTCCAGCGCGTGGATATATGATAAACTCTGGCAACGTTAGGTCGAAGCATTGGCGGCGTATAATCGGCTCTGAAATCACGTGGGCCCTTGTTCTAGCTGTGAGTTCAGGGTTTTTTTGTAATTGCGCGGAGATTATAAAGAACTAGGAAAATACGTGTTTGTGATTAGCGAAAACGAGGAAACATTGTAGTTTATTAGTTAGACGAGGTAATGAATGACGATCTGTTTCGTGTTTGTCGCCTTATAATGCAGTTTCTCGTATTTATCATTAGCAAAAGTTATAAAGCCACTCAAAAGATTTTTTTTAACAATCTGGTTGGGACACGCATGTCTAAAAAATGAATTTTACGCGAAAAAAATTTTTTAGAGCAATATTGATGGCGCGAGATTTATTTGAAATTCTGCGCGCAAAGTTCATGACGTCACAGAATGGTCATTCGCTCTTTCCACCTCAGCGTGAAGGCGAAGCCCATCCACCTCTCCTCCAACCGCCTAAAATGCAGAGAAAAAAAGAAAAGAAGTGGAAAGGAGTTGACTACCGACTAAATTGCGTCTCGCGCCGTGAATAGTTGCTCTAAATTTTTTAAAATTTTTTCGCGTAAGTTCATTTTGTTGATGTATGTGTTTGTTACAGGACGCTAAATTCACGTTTCATTTTTGTACAGCCGACCTCCATTATTACATCATTTGGCGTATCACTCCATGCACCGGATTGGCTGAGATCGATGTGGAATGTGGTTAGCTTGTTGAATGTTGAACGCCAATATTCCACGTGTAATATTATTTCCCTACAGCTCCCCTCCCCTCTTTTGTTTCTCTATTTGTGACGCTCAACCTGTAACAGAACAGCCTGTGATTTGCAGGGTTAAGCTGAAATCATCATCACCATTATCGTCATCATATATGAGGAGGTTATCTAGCTGCCATTGGCTGAGAGGCTTGGCGTGGACATGTCCCATCCAAGACGATAATGACGTCTTCCTTCCGCATCTGGCTTGCAAGCAGGTGTCGGTGTTGATGTTATCGCAGAAACCGGCACGCAGCGGCGGGTCGCGAGATTCCTTATCGCCGCCCATTCAACGTTTCGTCCCGCTCAATGAGCCAGATTAGGCAGTTTCGGTAGAGTGTTGTTGCCCCCGTACGGCGATAACGATGCAGAGTAAAACGGGAGCGTTTTGGTACTCCCCTGTTATACTTGGTTTCCCTTTAGGTCGGTCCGCAACAGACGACCCGATGGAGCTGAACAAGCAGCGCCAAAGTGCATCGTCACGCCGATTGTCGTCTTAGTGCGTTTGCTGTCACCAGCTAAAACGAGCCCAGAAAGTGATGGTAGAGGCGAATTTGTAGAAACCACAGGGGGATAGTCTATGAATGCTACAGCATTTATCGTTGCACACCGCCAGATTTAGCGGGGAAACTGAGTCGGTGCATAGGTCGTGAGGTCGATTTTTCCGCTGAATTTAGCGGGGAAACTCCCCGCTAAAATTTGGCGTCGTCCTTGAGATCACCCTGGAGGCCGTCCAAGACGTCAGTTTTTAACGTCGTCCTCTAGGACGTCTTCGTTAGGCGCCCCGTCCTTGACGTTGAATAGGACGACGTCGAAGACATCTGGAACGACCTCAAACACGCAGAGGCGCGTATTGAGAGAGTTTGGTCAATGGGAGGAGCCAGGGTTGAGCGGCGAAAGCGTCGCCGCCGCCAGCGCCGCATATTCCCCCCGCGATGAACTCGCGAAGTTAGAATGAGCTGGGATGACCTTGAAAGATTCGTGTAGCGCGGCGCAGAAATCTTTTTCGTTTCTGGATGATGCTGAAAGTACATGAATGTATAATTGTAAAGAGATTAATGGAAAGTGGGAGTTTCAAGGTGCCGAGTGCGTTTACACTGAGTCAGGAAAGGTGACATTGACGAGAAAAATTTCCTGCAACGTCAGGTGAAACTGCAAATGTGGGGTGCGCGTTCCGAGTTTAGGTCGAAATTCCCTCGGAGCCGAATCCGCAGTTTTTGCCGTCCACTCCGTCGTGGCCGCGGCAGCGGGCGCGGTCGATGAGTGCAAGCAAGACATCTGAATGTCACCGTGACAATCACACGTGCGTTGCCCTTTCAGTTACGAAGAGTCGCAAATTTTAACTCTAGCGTGCTGAAATTCAATACTTGAATACGTCCTTACCATAGAAATTGTGATTTGAAGGTATATGTTACTCTCACGGCCTTCGCTAGGGGAGTATTTGTGGCTAGCGGTTGGTCACAAAAGCTATCAATCATCGCGCCCGAGGTCATTGAAACAATTTCGGCCGACGTCGTGCCCTTAGTTTTGCCCTATTCTTACCAATCAATGACCAAACACTCTACATGTATACGGCTGTGCTAAGACACCCTCTAGGGGGACCTCAAGGACGACGTCCTAGCGAACGACGTCAAAAACGACTTCTAGGACGACCTCTAGGATGATGTCGAAGACGACGTCTAGGATGACCTGTAAGACGACGTCTCCGGCGCAGCAGCCGCGCGCCGTTTGATTATGGTCGTCAGTGCCATCTGTCGGCGTCCCTGTGCAGACGTGATTTCCTACCCCGACCCGAGTTCCCCATTCTTCCGCAACGACTCGTGTCGCTAGTTTTGCGGTATCGCGCGGTGGAGGCTACAAGTGCACCCGATCTGATGTCGTCGGGCGAACATCGAGGGACCACTTCTTGGACGCGGTAAACATTACAGTCGGGGGCCCGTTCCAGAGATGTTACTTTATTTTTATTTAACAATGTTGTAGTTCCCGCGCAGGGGCCCAGGCAGGTGTGGACATATAATGGACAGAAAAAAGGACATAACATTAAGAAGGCACAATTTCGATACAATAAAACACCTCCAATAGCAAAAAAGAAAAGAAGAAAAAAAGTCGAATTGTTAAGGTTTGTGTTTTTGGTTTCCGAACTCTCTCCGAAGGTCTCCGAGCTCTCTCCGAAGGATTAAGAGGCGTTTAATTTATATTTCCTTTCGCGTTTCTGGCAAATACACACAGAGGCAAATAAAACCGCTACAAAAATCTTTTTTTTTTCTTTTTGACGGAAAAGGCAAGGGGGGCACATCGGAGAGATTGAAAGGTGCTTTAGTGATATCCCGGCGTTTAGTAGTTTGCCGGGAAGAGCCCCGGCTCGCATTCCAGCTCCAGATAGGGGCGGCGGGTTGCCCGGGATTCCTTGTGTTTCCCGGCAACGTGCGTGCTGCCGCGCCCCTTCCTCGAACGACGAGGCATTTATTGCGTCTCTGCAATCTGCATGACTGGCTTCGCTGGCCATTTTTTTTTTACGCAGAACGTAATTTAAACAAATTTCAAGGCAAAAAAAGAAAAAAAAAGGGTTGCTAAAAAGTGTAATTTAAAAATGTACTGGCTGAATTCAGCTAATTTATGCCATGTAAATTTAGGAGCCGGAATTTTCCCGCTTATTATAGCTGGGACCCTGAATGGCCACGCTAAAGTTAGCGGAATTTTGTTTGTTTCCCGAGCTCAGAAAAGCTCAACTCGAACGCGCTGCGTTTTTTATTAATTTTTTTTATTATAAATTGAAGCAAGGCGGGAATAATGGTGGGGAAAGGTTAATTAGTAATGCCTATACGTATATTGCATATTACTGTGCTCGTGCGGACAGTATGCGCGGAGACACCCGAGCTGGCCTTTTTCTGTGTCTTCGGTCCCGATGTGCTGCTCCATTATCTCTCAATTTTGTCGAACAGTACGAAGAACGAGACCTCGACTTCGCATTCCATTGCTAGTTTCTGATCATACAGTTATCTCAAGAACTGGCAGGTTACGCTAAAGAAGCACACGGACTGTTTCAGCTTATTGTCCGCGGTAGTATATAGTATTACCACAGCCCCTCGATATTACGGTGACTTCGAACAGTTAATATTATATGGCTTCTATAATAGTGCATGTGTGTATTATTGCACGCGTATATTATTGCACATTAATGTATAATGTTATAGCGTATATTATTCCGTAATGCATCTGTATAATAGTTATGAGATCGGCAGCGAGAAAGGGAAAAGGGGGGGGAGTTTAGCCCCTTAGAATCACCCTCTCCCCCTCCCCTGGCTGGCTACACCGCTGGTTGTCATAGGAGCACCTCGTCGTAAGTATAGTCATAAGCTGACTTATAACCAACAGGAATGCGTGACGCAGAGAAATGACGTCTCTGGAGCATCGGGTGACCTCGCGGTTTATGCTGTGCAAATAGCACCGCGAGCTCCTCCTAAATTGCGTCTAATGGCGTAAATATTGCGTGTTCTTCTTTTTTTAATATTTCATGGGAAAATTTCGGGCGGGGCATGAGTCGCCCCTAGGTAAGGCAGGTCGTCCAGGATAAGTCATGCGTGCGTCTAGTTGACTTCTCTTTGAGTACCGATTAAAAAACCGACTAACCGGTTAAAAAATTTGATCGCGATTAAAGCCTTAATCGATTAATCGGAAGGTTAATCGATCAGTTGCCCAGCCCTATTTCATATGTTGGTGGCCGAGTTCGGTCGAGTCGAGGAAAAAAACAAAAAACGTGAGTTTTCGTCTTTTGTGTGTGTGTGTGTGTGTGTGTGTGCGGGTGCGCGCGCGCGCAAAACTGGAGGCAGTAAAACGAAAACGTATTCCTGCTCCGATTTCCATGAACATTGAAGATTAATTGGAGTCTTCATTTGGAAAAATCTGGAGAATCATTTCATTGTCCCTTTAAGCCAGGAGTTGTGTGGCTGTGGTTGCTAGATTCATTTAAGTGATATTTCCAAGCACATGGGTGTTTCGAAGGCTTGTGCCGTTACAGAGGCGACATTACAATTCCGAGGTAAACCTTCGAGATTACGGCGAAACGTCGGTGGCATCGCAAAACATTTCAAGGTGCCTTAACGGTTGAATGGGTCGTACGGGCGACGGAAACCGTCAGTCGCGAACGACGGCGCAGTTCAAAGGCGTCAGTCGCCTGACGGAAGTACGATGGAAACGTCGAGCGTCTGACGGTTCTGATGCCTCGTTTTCCACGATTTCGGATAAAATAAGCGGCCGTCCGAACAAGACACGCGTTGACTGAAGTCGCAACGTTTGCCGTTCCGGAAATAGCGGGAACGGTTCCGGTCTGCCTTGGCACGTTTTTTTTATCGGTGGAAAGCTACTTTCTGCTTCTGTCCTTGTATAGAAAGAATGTTGGTGCTGATCACGTGGGTGCGGACTGCCACTCGCTCTGCTGGCGGTCACCGAGGCCTCCGCCAGGGTTGCCAGGTAGTTTCTATCTGAAACCGCCAAATGCCAGACGGTGTAGCCTAAAAGTAGCCAAATGCAAGAGATTTATGTAGCCCAAAAGTAGCCATATTCTCAGTGGCGTCACGAGGGTTAGTGGCACCCGGGGCGGCAGCCCCCCCCCCTTTCCCCCGCTCTCGTGGCCCGCCGCGACACCCCCGAGCCCTGCACCCGAAGCGGTCCCCCCCCCCCCTTGTGACGCCACTGCATATCTGCAGAGCCCAAGAAATCGTGCGCTCGAATGTGCGAGCTCATTTCGAAGGTTTAGGAGCAGCTTGCAAGATCTACGATATCTTGAAATGTATTGAACGTTTTATGTCAAACACAAAAGTACAAAACGTTTCCAGTTGTGCTTTTACAGACACATAGTTATGAACACTGCTCGTGCCCGCTGCCCGGCTTACTTGTTTCATACATGAATTCCGTGTTAAAACGAGCAAAAAGTTCTTCAGTAGGGTTGATGTCCCTACAGCACTCGTTCTTCCCAAGGAAATTGCACAATTCATATAGAGGACGTTTTGAAGTATTGGAAGGGACATGTTTTTCGTTAGGTCTGACTTCGTGAGTGACATGTGACTGAATACTCTCTCCACACGGCATTCGACATGGGCAGTGTCGGGAGCGCGATGGCAAGCTGGGATGGCAACGGAAACAGGGCTGCTCCTGGATCGATCTTGGCCATGTTTGGAATATTATACATGATGGGAGAAAACAGCTCAGAGAATCGCGGATTACAAAGAGGAACAAACACAACAGGACAATGCTGTGCTGTTTTCCCCATCATGTATAACGTCAACCAACTGGCCCAGTTCTCCACTTTATTACAGTTTGGAATATTCATTGCCCCAAATCTGTTGTCCTTTGTTATGGCTCATTGTGCTTTAAGAAACTTCCATGTTTCGCGGAAAAGCCTCCTTTGTTATATCCGGTACAGCACGCGTTATCGGGCGACATCGAATTCTGCAGGATGTCTTGAGTTGCCTTTAGTATCATTTTTCCTCGGATGAGGTGCCTCCTGAAGGTGGATGGCGGGAAACTCGAGGAAATAAGAGACGCCAGTAGGAAGCACAAAGAACTTGGAGGCAAAAAATAAGCCACAATACAAAAGCAATGTCGTCGGAGCTCAATCTAGGTCACGGTAGCTCACTTGAGCTTATAGACCGACACGCTGTTTACAAACAAGCCACGTTTGCCCACACCGACACGCTGTTTACAAACAAGCCACGTTTGCCCACACCAGGTGTGGGCACTGCGCGTGCGCAGAAACTGAATTCGCGTGAAGCGAAGCGTCTGCGCATGCGCAGTGCCGTCGACAGCGCCACCGCAGCTGCGTGACGTCAGGCGGCGTGTTGGTCCATAGGTTCTGGCACGCCCATGAATTTTCACGCAGATAATCCCTCAAAAGTGGGAATCCAGAAAGGGTGGACTGTCGCTTTGTGTCCATGTTGAAGTTTCTTTTGTACATCTACCCTAAACCAAGCAAAGAAAAAGAAAAGAAAAGTGCCATGTTAGGATTTGAAATAGCCCAAAAATAGCCACATAGCCAACTGCCAAATTTCGACGCCAAATGCATGACGAAGTAGCCCAATTTGGCTATTAATAGCCCAACCTGGCAACCTGGCCTTCGCTGTTGTCGGTCCCCATTCCCCCCAAAAACAAGGAAAGTAGGAAAGTCCCATTCTCCCTGAAACAAGGAGAGGAGGCGAGGAGGAAAGTCCTCATTTCCCCTAAAACCAGGGGAGAAGGCGAGGAGGAAGAGTCCCTTATTCCCCCAAAACGAGGTGAGGAGGCGACGAGGAAAATCCCTCATTCTCCCCTAAAATAAGGAGAGGAGGCGAGGAGGAAAGTCCTTATTCTCCCCGAAACAAGGGGAGGAGGCGGGGAGGAAAGTTGCGCTGTTTGCGTACTCACTGAAAGCGGACTCTGTCACCGCAACGCAACGTTCACGCTTTTTGAGAAGCACGATACCTTTTCTTTGACGTGGACGGCATTTGCTGTGTCCTGTTGCGACTGACCTTCATAAGATGGCGGGCACAAGTCGGAGGAACCTTGCGACTTCGTGTGTTTTTGTCATTCACTTTGACGCCTTTGACAGCCCCCTTTGTGATCTTGTCAGGAGGTGGCATTTGGCGACGACAGCTTCCAGGCGCCTTTCGCGAACGTCAACCTTCCTTTGTGCTCGCCGAAATGTTAGCGGGAACGGACGCGTCGCACCTTTGGGAGCGGCACCACGTGTGAATGGACGTTGCATTGCACACGTGAAGTAAAAGTAAAAAATGAAATGAAGTAAAAATAAGACTCTACTTTTGAACCTGAGTCCGCAGGCCTCGGACAAAATTACCTGGAACACGTTCAGTTCCTATACAATATTATTTATATACGAATGATCTATTTACGGATAAAAAAAAATGGTTACATCGTATTTTCCCGACTGAGTCTTCCTCCAACGCATATAATCCTCACCTAAAAAAAAAAAAAAAGATACCGTGCACATTGCAAACGCTTTCTTTATTCGCGCACATAAGAGTTCATAGAGAGAAATTATCATTCACATAATCTGTCATTCACGAAATCGATCACGTACCCTAGTAATAAAGGATCTTAGAGAGAAAAAAAATCCCTCGTAACGTCCGCATCGCGTAAACTTTGTTTTAAATTTCCATTGTCGGCGGAATAGGCCCGGCAGGGGGCCCGGATAATACGGTACTCGAGTTTGTTATTGCGCGCGCAAACTGCGTCTAGAAGCTCCGGTTCCACGGCGGCCAACTTGAACGGTTCCAAAAGGCGATATTTGATCGTTTGGATGGTTTCGCGAGGCAGCAGGCGCGGAGTTTATAGGAGGTGCTGCAGGATGACGTGTACGTGTGAACTCACCTGTTTTGCCTTGCAAAAATTATCAATCAGTTTCAACTGAGTGTCTCATGTATTCTTATAGAATACATTACAAACTCAATTGAAACTCATCGATAATGTTTTGTAAGGGTTGGTTTCGCCTTTTCTGGTGGCTTGTGGGTCTTTCACCCTGGACGCGCTCTTCATGTCGTTCCTTCTTCGCTTTGTTTTCTGACTAGTGCCGCCGCTGTCGGTGTTTGTCCAGGATCGGTCGGCGGAGCGAAGCGAGGGCGGCGTCCCCGCGCTCCTGAAGTGTCCGCCTGGCTCCTTATCCGCCGCCGCGAGGTGCTAGGGCGAAGCGCACGACGACCACGACGGCTGCCCATTGTTTTCGAGGCAGCGCGATCTCGCGGTGCGCTCTCCTCTGCCACCGCTTTATTGACCTATTTCAGCCGCTTGAGTGGGCCGGAGAGTCGAAGGTCCTCTCACTTGGAGGGGGTCTCCTTCCCTCTCTCTCTCTCTTCCCCACTGTGATTTTTTTGTGTCGCCTTGTATTTTCTCCCTAACGTGAGCGAGCCGTGTATCTTGTTCATTCAGCTTTCTCGCCGGGCGCAGAGTCCGCGTGTTGTACGCGGTTATCTCTCGGGGTTTTTCGCGAGCTTTCGTCGAACCTGGAGCTTCGGTCGAAACTCGTTAGGCGAACCTTTCGAATTTTGTTTTGGCATAATTCGGCGAAGTTCGACCTTTGAGCACTCTTGCCTGACTTCAGTGCAAGAAGTGTACGGGGAAAAAAGGTACCTTACGCGATAGCTTATACCGTTTTTTTTTAAGCTTTATAGATTTGTTAAACAAAAATCTATGAAAGTTGCTTATGCGGTTTGCGCAGGTGATTTATACGGTCAGGGAGACATAGTATAGGGGTTAATCGTGACGATCAGTCGGGTAATTAAGTAAAATGTGTTAATTAACTTTTTTAATTAGTGAAAATAGACATAATGTTCTGATTAGAAACTTGCTGAGCCTCATCGAAAGCCACTAAATCAGTAATTTTTAGAAAGAGTGAGCGCTGTGAGAAGCGTACAAGCAGCAGGTACAAGGCCTCGGGCTCCCATAAGGCGACGGAAAAATCGTGCTGGCGTCTAACTGCAACCACTAGCCTTGTACTTGTTCTTGTTTAATTACAAATCCAATTACGCTTTCTGGAATAGTTTTCATATAAAAGGTAGAAATACAGCGAGAATATTTGATTACCTTCAAATACTTTTACAAATACTTAAATTTAACCACGAGTAAGAAAAAAAAAGAAGGAAAGGACTTAGCCCAAGTAAAGAGTGGAGTCTATATATACCAAGATTCGAGCGCCTCTAGGAATAACATTTGTTTGACGTCATAAGATCGGCGGGTACAATGTGAGGAAGATAATGTAATGAGTACAAGTTTAATTTGAAAGATCTCTCAGTTGACGCAATGAAGCATCTTGAAACATGTCGTTAATCCAACCTCTGAACGATTAAATCAGTCAACCCAAAAGTCGGTAATTGACCACCCCATTAATTCCATGTTTATTACGAACTTTAGGAACTAACCGCAGCAAGTTTTATGCGCACTTCGCAGATGACTCTCATCCTGGAGAGTGCATAATAATAGAACATTTGATTGGGAAGAACAGTACCCAAAATTCCATTCGGGCAGTATTTTAAATACTATATATTTGGTGTTCAAATTTAATTGACATATACGTCGTGCAATATTTAATTACGTACGAAATAAAAAATATTCAAAGTATTTTAAATACTAGTTTTTGAAATACTGCCCCATCCCTGGTTAGTGTGTGACTCTCCTCCGCCTGGTGACGTCAGCTTGTTCTCGATTTTCGCGCATGCGCCTAATACTTGAACTTCGGTCGAAACTTGATCGAACTTTGGTCGAACTTTGGTCGCACTTTGGTAGAGCTTCGGTCGATACTAAGCTTCGACCGACTTTTGCTGCAAAGGTCGAACTTCGGTCGCAACGCGGTCGAACTTCGGTCAAATTTCGTCGAACTTTTTCGACTTTTTTCGACCTTTGCGGTAGAAGTCGAACCTGCTCGGACTGGAACCTCGGTGAGCTCGCGACATCGCGTCTTATCTCCGAGCGGCCACGCCGATGGACTTTGTGTGGCGGTAGTGTTTGCACGCTCGTCGTTCTCGGTTCCGTTGACGCCTTGTCGTTGAGGGGGGTCGGAAGGTCTCGGCGAACTTGCGATGCTGAGGATGGGGTATTTGTTGCGGTGTCTAGGATTGACACCGACACAATAGGGGCACAATATCGCGGTCCGCAGAAATGGCTGTCGTTCGATACGGGTAATCTTCGTTCGGTCGGTTTGCGACCTGTAAGCTTCGGTGGCCGGGGTTTTTGGCTCTTCTCAACCGATACGTGGGCGTTTGGGGTTTCGTGAGCCGATATTTAAAGAATGTGAGTAGAAGATGGCGGGTACCGGCGATCATTTTCAATTTGTGACGTTCGTGCATAAATGTTACTTCGACGTTTTATTTGTTATTTTTTAAAGTTTTTTTTTTCTTTTTGTCTGAAAATAGGTCTTCGCAATATATGAATTTGTTACTTATGTCAATGCCACTCGCTATACTTTGGCGTATGCGAGCATCTGAATCTTTCAAATGTCTGTCTTTAGATCTTTGCTTACCGTTCTGTACTACTGATATTAATAACATTGTTATTGACACGTAAAGAACGGTACGTGGCACGAGTCGCGTCTGCCTAAGCCGTTGACGCACTTGCGGGATAATATATACCGAATAATCACTTTTAGTAATGTTTTGTTTGTGAAACGTTCGCATGTCAGAGTCCTTCATAAACTCCGTCCTCCCTGTGCGGAATGATCATTTACAGGTAATCGCGTCGCTTGTTTTTCACCCGGACTTGCTCTGCGGCCGCGTCACAATGGGCTTCTCGGACCTAATTGGCTGCCGAACTCTTGTCGGCGAAGAAAGGCTGTTGTTGTCCAAGCGAGAGACCTCCTTCGCGGCGCGAACGGCCTCTTTGCTCTGCTCGCCATCTGGCGTTAATTTGCGTAATAACCTCGCTAGACTTTGCGAGGAATCTGATGAGGGCTGCTGGGGTCGACTCATCCAAGCTGCTATACGGTCGGAATTTCGCAATTAGAGGTTAATTCCCGTCGCAATCTTCTCGGCTGGGCGTCTGACAACGCTGTCACACTCGGTTTCAGCTCGCAACGGACCGCGGCGTAGGCTGCCAGCCGTCGCGGCCAATCCGATGCCGACTGGGTAGTCACGTGACCACCGAGAGAAGCGCAGCAACGCGCGTGGTCGCGGGCTGTGGATAGGCCGGGATGGCTGGTGGCGTCCGCTGAAGGTCCATCGTCAAGGTGAAACGGAGTTTAGGATGTAGCCAACCACTCCAGGGTGTCCGAGTGTTTGTCCTTGGTGAGAACGAGAACTTTCTCGGCTGCTGATTGGATGGGGCGTCTCGGCCTTCTGCAGGGCAAGCGTTATCGACCAATGCTGTTTTTTTTTTTTTTTGGCGTAATTGTGTGTGTTCGCGAATCCACGATTGGGTAGTATTTTGGCGAGAAGTTTTCACCTGCACACGGATGGTGAGAGAGGTCTCACGGGCATAGAAGTGCGCCTTGTGTGGTGATGTAGGAGGCTATGGCTGTGTGTCTTCTCTCTTAAGTGGTGCCCCCCCTCCTCCTCCTCCTCCTCCTCCCCGTTCCCTCGCGTTGCACGCAGCACAGGTCGAGTGGGCTTCCTTTGTTTGAAATCTGCGTGGAGTGGCGTCCGATCGACGAAAGCGCCGATTAGGCCACTCGAGGCAAGGTTGCTGATGGTCGTCGTGCACTGTTTCCGTTTCCCCAGCACTGCTGCCCACGTTGGCAACACTTCTCGCGGGGTCCGGTTACGTACTTCGGTAGCCTGTCGGTGCATTCGTTGGCACTAATATTTTGAGCATAAACATCCGACCAACAATGTGTATTCGGCTAACAATGTGTATCCGACTAACAATGCGTATGTCGGGCCAATGCAAGTGATTTATGTTGATGTCTACGAATTAAAATAAAAACGGTTGAAATTTGTGTAAATCGAAACATGCTGAATGTACGCTTTCTGGTTAGAGTATGTCAAGACCAGGGGTTTGTTTTGAAAGTGTTAACGTACCAGCACACTTGACTCCTGGCCTTCCCTTTCATTGAATATTATCTCTCAGATGTTTGTTTCACAAAGCATAATTTCAGCCTATTTGCATCTTACGTTTACTTTCTCTATTTTTCTCTCTTTCTCTCTCTCTCTCTCTTCCCCGCCCCCCCCCTCTCTCTCTCCATCCGTCGATTCCTAGCGCGTAGGCGCAAGATAACTTTCACCCCCTAATGTAACGTTTCAATTGTTAAAAATGTCTTCAGGAATGAGCCGTTTTCTTTTTTTGCTTAATTAACGAACCTACACTCCACAACACTTTGGCTTTCAAGATGGTCGACCGTTAGGCAAATTACCCTCCCCGTGAGACGACGTGAAATCCAACCCGATTTCCGGGAGGAGGGACGGCATTCCCCGCCTGCGCCCTTTCTTCTGCTCCAGTCAAAGGAGAAAATTTGGCATTCTTCGCGAACGCTTTTGAAAACTCTCCTTCCAATTTTCGAGCTTTGCTCGGTTGCATTTCCTCCGAAAAAAGACCGCCGCCTCAAAAGGCAGCGTGGTTTCTGCCGCTCTTCTTGTTTCCCTCTTATTTTTTCGAAAAAAAAAAAGCTATAGTTATGGGCTGCCTCCTCCAAAACGGAGGGTTGGCTTTCCCGCCGCGCTCCGAAGCGCACGGGAAAAGCGAGCATTTCGGGAGGCCCCCTTTGAATGCATTCCGCAACTGGCGCGCGCACTTATGCGCTCCTTTCTGTCGGCGAATGCAAGAAATTGAAGTACGGCCTTTATTACCCGCCTTTTTTTTTTTCTCAGTTTCTTTTCATTTCGTGTAGCCGAGCAAAGTTTTATAATTCTGTGATGCGTTTTCGTTCCGTGTATGGTGTGTGTTAAGACCCAAGTTTTATTATTCTTCGTAACAGTCGGCGTCTTTTCACTTACTCCGTTTCGTCCAATATTGTAAGTGGTGCGGGGCGTTTTTGCGCTCTCGGTCACAATGGGACACCGGGTTATTATTTATCTGGCTATTACAACCCGCTTTCTTGCGTCGGAGAGGCAATTAAAAATCGTTCACCGTCTTGTCGAAAAATGGTCTTTTTTGTGTTGCTATTACGATTTATTTTTATAACTACAAATGAATGCTCGCATTCTTTGGGTCAAAAGATTAGGGTCCCCGGAGCGTACAGATACTCAGCGAAAAAAAAAGACTTCTCATTTTTGTCTTTTTTTTTTCTTCGGTCACCCTTTTTGTGGTTTTAGAGCCAAGCGGCGTTCTCGTCTGCACCAGGCACAACTGGGTTAATCGCTAAATACGTTATCCGTTTTTTTTTCATTTTTGTTTTCGAAATGACGTTGCTTGTAATTTGTAAATGTGGTCTGGTCCATTCCGTAGTTTTCTTCGGGTTCCATTCCAGTTCTCACGTGTTTCTTCTTCTCTTTCTTCTCGCTGCTGTTTGGTGTTGTGTAATTTTCGCTAGACATGGGACAGTAAGCGAATACTAGCTGGAATATTGCTCCGCGTAACCCAAAGGTTGTGGTTTTTTCTGTGTGTCGATAGAAAAGCGCGAAGGAGCATAATGGAAGCGTCGCGGTCCGGGCATTTCTGCTTCAGCATCGCGTTCAGCAAAACTGCAGTAAGCGTAGTCCATTCACAGCGATGAAATTTCCGTCAGCGTAGAACGACCCGCTGGTGACACCATCGTCCCAACCACACGCCTCTAGGTTTACAGTGTCCTGTTTGTAGGAACAGGATTATGAAGCATGCACGGTGTTCTTCACTTAGTCTCACTGATCTCTATTTCGTATGAGGCGGTTAAAACTCCGCTTAATATAAAAACTCGGGCTTTATCGTTGGTAATGTCTTCCGAGAGGTCTTTGTGGTTGAGAGGAGCTGGTAGCGGCAGGCATTAACGACGAGCCGCGACAAAGCCTATCTTGTGGGGGATGGCTGGAAACCGCGTTTGCAATCCGCTTGAGTGCTCGGATGTGAAATTTATAACCGAGGCTTAATCTAATTCGTAAACAGTGTATCTAGGTTTATGGGGTTTTCTGTATGCCGTACGTCGCGCACGAAATGCTTCCGGATGCTTTGTTTCGTCGGAGAAGGCTTCGGATGCTTTGTTTCGTCGGAGAAGCTTCCTTCGGCGTGTGGGGCTTGGTTGCCTGCAAATGGCTGCCGTGAGCCGCATGCTTCTAGGCAACTGGAGTGGGTTACGCTCTGTCACGGATTATTTGTGATGGACGACTGCTTATAAGTTACTGCGTCCAAAAACGAACTACATCCTGTTGTAACTGCAGCCTGTCGTTTTGGTGTCTAACATGTTGTAACTGTATGCGATCTTTCCTAAGGGTCCTCCACCAGTCGTAACTGTGCAAAACCTGTCCTAAATGATCTACCGCCCGTCCTCACAAGCTTGCAATCTTGGTAACTATCGTATCGGACTGCAAACTTCTCGTATCGGACTACAGCCTTTCGTATCGGACTACAGCCTTTCGTATCGGACTACAGCCTTCACTGTGATAGGCTACAACTTGTCATATAGAGGCATACACACTTGTCGCATAGGGCTACAACTTGTCGTATAGCGCCACAACTTGTATCGTACTACGACTCGTCGATATCTGACTACAACTCGTCATTATAAATAACGATAGTAAATCATCAATTATAAATCACCATAGAGGGTTATAAATCACCGTAGAGGGCTATAAATCACCGTAGAGGGCTATAAATCACCGTGGGGCTATAAATCACCGTAGAGGGCTATAAATCACCGTGGAGGGCTATAAATCACCGTGGAGGGCTATAAATCACACCGTGGAGGGCTATAAATCACCGTGGAGGGCTATAAATCACCGTGGAGGGCTATAAATCACCGTGGAGGGCTATAAATCAACGGAGGGCTATAAATCACCGTGGAGGGCTATAAATCACCGTGGAGGGCTATAAATCACCGTGGAGGGCTATAAATCACCGTGGAGGGCTATAAATCACCGTGGAGGGCTATAAATCACCGTGGAGGGCTATAAATCACCGTGTGAGGCTATAAATCACCGTGGTACAGGGCTATAAATCACCGTGGAGGGCTATAAATCACCGTGGAGGGCTATAAATCACCGTGGAGGGCTATAAATCACGCGGTAATTAGCTATAAATCATGGTATGGCTATAAATCATGGTATAGGGCTATAAATCATGGTATAGGGCTATAAACATGGTATAGGGCCAATGCGGAAGGCTATAAATCAGTGGTATGCTATAAATCATGGGCTATAAATCATGGTATTAGGCTATAAATCATGGTATTAGGGCTATAAATCATGGTGTAGGGCTATAAATCATGGTATAGGGCTATAAATCATGGTGCTTAGGGCTATAAATCATGGTGATTAGGGCTATAAATCATGGTAATTAGGGCTTATAAATCATGGTAATTAGGGCTATAAGTCGTGGTGACTTAGGGCTATAAATCATGGTGATTAGGGCTATAAATCATGGTACTTAGGGCTATAAATCATGGTAATTAGGGCTATAAATCATGGTAATTAGGGGCTATAAATGTATGGTAATTAGGGCTATAAATCATGGTAATTAGGGCTATAAATCATGGTGATACTTTAGGGCTATAAATCATCGTAAATGGTTATAAGTAACTGTAAATGACTCTGCAGCTATGGCTGGGCACTTGATCGATTAACCTGCCTCTTAACAGATTAATTGCTTTAATCGCGATTAATTGTTCTAATCGGTTAATCGGTTCACTGTTGAGAAACAAAAAAGGTAAAAAATGCAACGCTTTCACCACGCACACGTGGACGAGTACGCCCGTAGGAAGGCAAACTTTAGGAGGAAATTGACCCAAAGTAAATTGTAGGGGCGAGATCGTAACTCCAAACTATAGTGCGAAGGTTATACGTGTCCCGGCGAATTCAACGCGGTGCGAGTGTCCTCTTTAGCGCGGCAGAGACTGCCGCGAAGAATCAAAGGAGTTCGGTATTGCCGGTCTTGGCCTTTGCAGCTTAAGAAATCATTTGTGAGTGTGTCTTTGGACTGTTCTCAACTACGCATCGGTTCTAAAATCCGAAATTGTACAATGCGCCGTTTTTCCTCATACCCAGAAAAAAAAAATTCAATTTTGACTTTTTTTAATTTTTTATGCGTGGGATTGAAGGGAACCGTTTAATCCGTTAAATGGTATCGGTTAATTGGGTTATTTTTTATCGACGCCAAACTGCCCAACAGGTAGGTTGTAGTCCGGTAGGACTGGATCGTAGCCCGTGGCGGGCTCTACGGCCTGTACTATCTGCCCTTGCGGGCTTCAACTGTTTGCGGAGGATTTGATTTTAGTTGCAAGAAATGAGAGCCAAGATGGCTGATGCTGCTGTTGTGTTGATTGGCTATTTCGTTGCTAAGGAAGCAAAATTGCAAAGGGACGGCACAAATGAGTAAGCGTTTGCTCGTATTATCCCGTCCCTTACGTTCACTGGGAAATTCAAGTGCTGTCGGCACGGCGCCCCTTAGCCGACCGCAGTGACGGGGTTGCTGCGCCATTTGCGCCAAACTGCCCAATAGGACCTACCCTGCGAGGTCCTGCTACATTTAGGCCAGATGCGAGGAGCTTCCGCCAAAACTTGATTCGACTTTATTAATACTGAAAATGTAATGGAAAGTTTTCGTATACCTCGTTTTCCCTCCGCTAAGCCCTCCGCAACAAGAAGCCCGCTACTGCGCCTGCGCGTCCATGGCCTTGACTGTAGAGTTCCGGGTATCGTTGCGGAGAGCGTTGCGGGGCAGCGGAAACGATCTACGAAAACTCCCCTAAGGGCTCGAGGCACCGCTACACTTCTCGATCGTTCTGGTAGGCTTGTGTTGCAAATTTTCGGGACGTTCGATTTTAGCCGCAAATGGCGTACTTTTTTATTTTGTCTTTTCTGTCAGTGTCAAACACTGACAGTACTCGGAATTTTCGCGACGATATCTTGTGTTCCCTTGCTCTGGCGTCTAAGTTAGCTTTGTTGAGTGCGCTTCCCGCCGCGCTCTTGTGTACTGCAGTGAAGTGGCTACCACGAAGCAGACTTGGGAAGTAATTCGTTACAAGTAACGGATTACTTGTAATCCGTTACTTTTTTAAGTAATTTTTGTAATATCCACGTTACTTTTTTTGCGGCTGTAAATAATCCGTTACTTTTGTAAAAACAAAATGAACAGAATACAGAAATGGGAGCAATATGAGCGGGCAATTCAGCAGCACTAAGAAACATGTTCAACAAAATCGAAAACGCAATGAAAAGTAGAATAATCTGTAAAGAGAACACGATTGTTTGTATGACCGGTCACCAGAACTACTAGAAAATCGTGCAAGGCATATACTAAATATGCGCAAAACAAAGATCAAGAAGACGACGCCGAGTAGGCGTTGTCTCCTTTTATCTCTTAGCGGAGGTAGACGCTGCTACTGAGCATGCGCACCGCTAGCTTTGTCTGCAGAATTTCAGGGATCATTTCCGGTCGCCGTAAGCTAGCGGGATGGCGGATGTGGTTCCAACTTTCGCTGCCTTGTCAGCTTACATGTGAACGGAGTGCACCACACTCTTCTCTCTTAAATAGTATATTGTATTTTTACAAGGACTACCATATGAGGGCGTTACGAGAAATGGAAAGCATAGTGTTGCGGGGCATTTTTGAAAACATCGAAATTGTTTCTGATTGTTTTTTGATAAGCGTATGCGGGAAAAGGAACGTGGAAGTAATCTGTAACGTAAGGAGTAAATTAATACGTTACTTCTCAGCGAAAGTAATTTGTAACAGTAATCCTTTACGTTTGAGGCTCGGTAATTTGTAATTGTAATCCATTACATTTTTCAAGTAAGGGCCACAAGTCTGCCGCATAGTAAGCATCGAAATCTTGCCTATCTTTTCTTTGCCGCAGTGCATCCGAGTGCTGAAGGAAAGGCATTCCACAGAGCGGGACGCTAAACACGCGAGCAACATTATTCGAAAAAAAAAAGGAACTTCGTGAGTGTTAATGTAACAACTCTTAGGTGCAGTAGAAATTTCTAAATTAAACGGCGGCTATTACTTGTGAAAAAAAAAAAACTGCGGTATTCTTGCGATAAATATATATATATATATATATATATATATGTATATATATGTATAGATATACATATTAATGCAGAGATTTATATGAACTGCTGTATAGTTTTAGTTTTATTTGAACTCCGTTGTTTAGTTGTCATATTATACGTTTTATTCGTTCGAGGTACAGTAGATATAATAAATTAAAAAAAAATCATTATAGGAAGTTGTAGATGAAACCTTGGGAATAGCCTTAACGACTTTGGCTGGATTGTTTTAAGAAGGCATACTTATCGTTTACGTGCCGATCTATATTATCAGGTTCTGCATACAAATTATCATTAATTTTCAAAACGTTTTGACAAAAGATTTTTTTTGTATTTGAGAATTGTTTTTATCGCAACCTTTAGAACCCGAATAAAACATCAATTTCGTGTGCTCAAGATTATTTATTCTTTAGAACATTATTTTAGTAGAATATACTATTTGGTTTACATTTTATTCCGTACCTAAAATAACTATTCACAGCAGTTCACACGGTCCCTCATCGATCAGCATCTTGTTGCCATGCCTAGTGGTTCTATGTGCAATTGAACAGATAGTTCAGTGTTTGAGAAGACCAAATCTGCCGTTGCGCAGAAGTGTAAAGGAAAAGCATACGCGTTTTTTTGTTGAATAGGCCAACGCACGAATCTTAACATGTAATATTCACAGTGGTATTAATAAAAAAAAATTACAAGAGTACACTTAAGACTGCTTACATGAAGGAAGGCGAAAGCCAGTCTAGGACGACGTCTAGGACGACGTCAAGAACGACGTCTAGGACGACCACAAGGACGACGCCTAAGGACAGCGTCGTTCTTGAGCATACGATTGAGCGCCGCGTGCCGCGCAATCGCATTTTTATGGCCATTTACTCCAAAGTTTTCGCTCAGTGGGACAAGTATGGCTTTCGCCTTAAAGTGAAGTGTGTGCTTGTGCTCCAAAAGCACTTTTTGCTGTTCCACAAGGGCTTTCGGCTGCTCCAAAAGGTGCTACAAAATGACCCGGGTCAATTACATCACTCCATGCAGTCTGCAAGTGAGCAGAGTTTCACCGGCCCGCCGCCACAACTGTCCATCTTGTCGCTTTAGTTCCTCCACCCAATGTTGCCTCGTCGGAGTGAAGAATCCCGGGAGCGCGGCCGTCTGTCTGTTGCCTAGCGACGTCGCCTCAGCTTTCCGCCGCCTCCGTCCGAGACCGGATATTGTCTAATCCGAATGGAAAAAAGGTTCCCTCGGCGAAAGTGCCGTTGAAAGAGGGATTGCTCTTCGTTTTCTTCGAAAGGGAGAGGAAGACGCGCTGCAACGCGGTGGCGGTTTCTCTCCGCCGGAAGTACGTCGTTGCGTCAACCGGAAGTGGCCACTGATTGCTCGGTTTATCTGAGCCCGCTTCGGTTCTTCTTGAAATCCGATCTTACGCGTCACGTCGAGCTGAAATTGATATGTCGGTTACGTGACTGAGCCGTTTGAAGCTTTGGATCCCTCCACGGTGGTCATGAGCTATATGATTCTGTCGGATAAGAGTTGTATGGGAAAGGTACGGTCTTCGCTTATCATTTTGTGAGATACTGCCGCCCGCAGGGCCGAGAAAGCAACGGTCGGTCACGCGCTTCCAGAAGATTCCCGTCTATTCTGGTTCCGGTTGTAACTTTCGTCCTGCTTTCTTATTCTCAAAAGTGCCCAGTTCATCCTCGCCCCGAGCGCGCGACGCTCGAACCTTCTTTGCCGAACTTTCGAGATAGTGATGCACTGTAGATAAGCAGCTGCCCGCGACCTTGTCGAGTCAGTCTCGCTCTCGCTCTCTGTTACGCCGCCGAATCGCCTCCCGCTTTTCTGCTGCCTCGACGCTCGTTCTTCATTTTTCGTTTGGCACAAGTTCGCCTATTAAACCTATTTCAGTTCACCTGTTTGTCTTCTCGTCACCTTCATTCATGACAATATCATATCTCTGATATTTTATGCTCAATTTTTTTTTAAATCTGCTATATACAGTTTGTGGGTGAAAATTCGATTTTTTTCTTTCTTTTTCACACGTCGCGATGTTGATTAGAGCGACACGCCTGTTATGGGGTAATCATCATTAGTGAGTTCTAGAATGGAGTCCCCAGCGCCTTGGGTCTCCCCAAAAGCGTGTGGGTCCCTCAGATAGCTTAGGGCGTCGCAGTGAGCAAGCGCAGATGTTACGCGCATGCGCAGTGCGAAGCCCCAAGCTGCCTGAGGGACCCGAAGGGTTGGGTCCTTCTACTCTAAAACTCCATAACGATTCATCTAATCTACCTATTTATGATCGCGTATTAGCTATATGTTTCTTTAAAGAGCCGGTCCAGTCAAAATTTTTGACTTTGGGATTACGACTGTTTTCAGCTAAGGCAGGGTTTCTGAATTACAAGGCATATATATATTTTTTTTCGATATTGGGTGCAGTTTTATATATATCACGGCTTAAAGTTTGGTTTTGAGCCTCTACGGCAAAACCGAAACTGTCAGCTAGAGGGATGGCAACACTGATCATCAGCCGTACAGCCGCGACGTGACGTCACGAGGGTGCTGCGCCATTGTTGCTCGACTTAAAGCTTAACCCGCTCGCCGCCCGCTAAAGAGCAGCTGGTCGCATCTTTAAAATCGGTTTTAGTGAAGTACGCGGCTTCACTTTGACGTGATATTTCGGCTCTGATCATATTTCGTGCCACTGAAGCGATACCAGTCATTTATTTTAGTGCCGTTTTCGACCGCAGTTGCCGCATAAGAACTGCAAGTTTTCTACAGTCGTTAACTTGTTTTTCGTTTCCGCCGAAATGAACCGGATCCGTGTCATTTGCGAGACATCTATACTCCGTTGTTTCTCGGCGAAACTAATTACGAAACAAGAGTGAGCGTTGACTCTCTGGATGATCACATCGTACAGGATGCTGCTGAAGCTTAATTTCGCGGTCCTTAACTTGGCTAATATGGAGACGTCTATTAGCACGTGACGCTTGCATCACACACCGGGTGGTGGGTAAGGCTATTCCTGCGTCCTCTGCCCGTATACATTACGAAATATCGACATCGCGCCCTTTCGGGACACGTTATAGCCGCCGTCATCAGCGGCTGCTGATTTACGTAAGTTGGCTGTTGTAATGGCGCCTTCCGTATACGAATCGCTAATTGCTTTTGATACTTCGTGGAATTTTCCTGTTTATTCGCGCACGAGGTTTCTCCGAGTGAAATCCGGTTCGCCTGGAACAACAACTCGGCAGGTTTATCTGACAGCCGAGAGAAAAGGCTCGCAGAAAGATGGAATGTTTTTTCTGTGTGTTTGTTTTTGCGCGTGACCATGTGTCGTAAATACCGACGCGGATGAATTTGTTGACGCTTTTGGGGAGTGCGGTTTCTGGAACGTGCATACCACGAGGATTTAGGATAACGATCGATCACGTTGAAATCACTTACGAATGCCGAGTGGGAAGGGTTGGTCAGAGCCCTTTTATACTGAGAGAGTTTGGCCAATGGGCGGAGCTTGTTGCCCGCTAGAACCAGCGGATTTCGCGATAACACAAAATGGCGTTACTTCTTTGTCTTGTTTATTCCTGAGAAATCGCATAGAGTTCCTATGAGTCAGAGCCACAAAATGGCGGACGGAAGTAGTCATCCCCCGGTTGTCAGACTACGCTGCTGTGGTTGCCAGGCTGTCAAAATCTCCTTAAGAAGGCCAAACTCTCTCAGTATAAACGGCTCTGGGTTGGTCGGATCGTTTTTTCGCCTGTGTGTGTGAATATGCTCAAAATTTGAGCGCGGTCGCTGCAGGCTCGTCGAGCATTTCATTCGCGAAGATGTCTTGTTGTACGCGTTCCCGAAAAGTAACAAAGTAACAACTCGGTTACCCGCTCGGTTAGTGACTAGGTCAGGCACACTGATAATTTAGCACCTTGTTGCCATAAAAAAAATAATACTTGGTCTAGATTTTTAGCCAGAATTATGCTTTTGGTGTCTGATGGGTCAAAATATTAGGCAGCCAAGAAAATCAGCCACCTGCGTTTCGGGTTTGCTTGATCCTTTATCTTTTTATGCGCGTGTGTATGAATGTGTGCTTGTGGAAGTCTGGGTAAGTTTTCAAACGAATCGACATCATAAAAAAAAAAGTGAATTTTTTTTTTATTATTTTATGTTGCATTCAACATGCAGTGACTCTCGGGACGTCGTCGGATATAGGCCATTCCTATTAGACCCAGGATGCGCCGGGTTCGCAAGCGACATCGCTCTGAGGAAACAAAATATATAAAAAATATAAAATACGAGTCACGCCGAAGCTGTTAATTGCATACATGCAAAAAATCTCCTCTTTCAAATGCCCGTACCACTAGTACAAACGAGCTTCAAGTTCATTTTACTATGTCCATACCTTCGCTATATTCATGTCTTCTGCGGGATATCCACATCTGCGTTACAGTCACATCTTCATTATAGTATATCTATATCTTCATTATAGTATATCTATATCTTCATTATAGTATATCTATATCTTCGTTATAGTATATCTATATCTTCGTTATAGTATATCTATATCTTCATTATAGTATATCTATATCTTCGATTATAGTATATCTATATCTTCGTTATAGTATATCCATATCTTCGTTATAGTATATCCATATCTTCGTTATCGTATATCCATATCTTCGTTATCGTATATCCATATCTTCGCTATCGTATATCCATATCTTCGTATCAGCCTATCCGCTATCGTATATCCATATCTTCGCTATCGTATATCCATATCTTCGCTATCGTATATCCATATCTTCGCTATAGTATATCCATATCTTCGCTATACGTATATCCATATCTTCGCTATCGTATATCCATATCTTCCGCTATCAGTATATCCATATCTTCGCTATCGTATATCCATATCTTCGCTATGTATATCCATATCTTTGTTTTATGTCCATATCGTCATTATACCAGGTAATATTTCTGTTCGAAACCTGTTTTAAACAAAAGGCCTCTTTACTGCTACGTGAAAGCCGTCTTCACTATGTTTCTTGAGCTCGGCGCACATTCGAGGGGCGAACAACAGTCACGGTCTGGCAAGTAATTAGGGAAAAAATATTAACTTTTTAATTATTGAAATTAGGCACATTGTTCCTATTAGAAACTTGCTGAGCGTCATTCAAAACCACTAAATCAATCGTTTTTACAAATACTTTCAGCGCGTGGAAAGCGTAGCAGTGCGCTAAACGTACCCCTCGTGCAGCAGGTACAAGGCTTAGGGCTATGATAAGAGAAGGAAAAATCGTGCGGGCGCCTTACAGCAATCGCTAGCCTTGCTCCTGCTGCACAAGTGGTAATTCAGCGCACTACTGCGCTTCTTACGCGCTCAGTCTTTTTGAGAATGACTGATTTGGTGGTTTTAAATGACGCTCAGTAAATTTCTAATTATAATATGTTTATTTGAATAATTGAAAAGTTAACTCATTTTAGTTCATTACTCACCAGACTATGACGGTTGTTCGCCCTCGAATGTTCGCCGAGCTCAAGAAACATACATGATGAAGACTGCATTCACGTAACAGTAAAGGTGCCTTTAAAAAAAAATTCTGTTTCGAATAAAAATATTATTTCGTGTGAGGTGAATGGAAGGACGCAAACGAGCTGGCTTAGATTGAACATGACACAAATCCCGAGACTGCAGGCAAAAAGCGACAACCGAACGCTAAAAAGTCTCGACACGAACTCTAAAAGGTCTCGACACGACACACTAAAAGGTCTCGAGACCTTTTAGTGTGTCGTGTCGTTTTTTGCCTGAAGTCTCGGGGGTTTATGTCATGTTCACCCGGTATATTCATATCTTCGTTGTATATCAATATCTTCGTTATATATCCAGTATCTTTGTTGTATTATCTTCATTGTATACATTTCTTCGTCATATGTATATCTTATTTTCTTCGTTTTATCCATATCGTTGGTGTTTTCGTATCTTCGCTACATTCATTTGTTTATGCGTGTTCGTAATATCAATCTCTCAGTCACCAATATGTTCGTCATATCCATCACTTTGCTGTATGTCTCCGGTATCTTCGCTATATCCTTCGTCTTCGCTTTTTTTACATTTGTTCACTCAACTTGAACAGTCATTGCCGGACCTCGTTTAACCCAAAGTTCATCGAAGCTACGAGCCCGGAACATTCTGTTCTCATCTCGAGGGTTCTGTGCACAGCATGCATACTACATATCGACTCTTGCTCTCCAGACGATCTTGAACGGACAAGCAGAGCGCGGTCACGTGGCTGGAAGCCTGTCTGGCGATTGGTCCAGACGGCGCGTAACAGTGCGACCGGTAGTGAGAGTAAGACCAGCTTCGAACGCAGGTTCAAAGATGCATACACAAAAGTGGAACTTTCATTCTTGATGGAGACCTCTTCGGATTGCTTCGACGCTCGTGGAAAAGAAAGGTCCTATTGAAACTGCAAAATCAATACACTGAATGGGAAGAACAATCTCTTTCTATCCTCTTTTTGTTTCGCTTTTATTATTTTGTTTTTTCCTTTTAACAGTTGAAACTACTTAAACGGGCTACGGAGCTCAGGAAACGTGCGGAGTCATCGGAATGTGTGGCTTTTGAGGTCGTAGGGCTTCGGGGACATTAAACTTCAAGTGCCTGAAGCTTTTCTACCTCCCATAGCTCCTGCATAGGAAGGAACTTTCTTGCAACACCTTTCCTTTCCTTCTGCCATTTTCTTTTCTTAAGGGGGAGAGGTTTTTTGAAGTCTCGTCTCCCTCTTCCCTCTCTCTCCCTCTCTTTCTCTCTCTCCTTCTTGAGCTAGGGGCGACAGGTAAAATTCGCTTTGCTGACTTTAGGATATTCCTTCGTGGAGTGCGAAGTGATGATTACAGTTTTATATGGTATGAAATCCTCTTGCTTTTCGGAGTACGCATTCTCTACTTAAGACAGATTTATTTTCCTCGTAAGTCGTAACGAATAAATTCCAGACCACCCGACCCGCCGTTATTCCTTAGGTCAGAGACCGCAGTGATGTGTCTTGCAAATCGCCGTCTTGCCAGGTTGCGGCGACACTCTGTGAATAACTAACGACATAGCTAGTCACAGTGAGCCCGATGCCGACGGCAGCGACGTTCTGAGTCACTCCCGACTGTTCTTCTCCCGCTCAGTGGATGCTTATTCCGAAGTCAACGATACCGCGCTCTGTCTGTTTTTTCCAAGGTCGCCTGCGTGGAGCAGCTTCGCTCCGTCTGCCAGAACAATGAATTCAGTTTAGCCGATTTCGTCGGAAGTGGTTCGTCGAAAGTATGTGCTCAGTTGGCACGTATAATATCCGTTAGATTTTTTTGTATCTGTTATCACATGTGTACTGTCCCAGACGAGCGCACCTGTGAACTGCAAAAAATAAAGGCGGCGTTAGTCACACGTGCATTTTTCTGTTTTATATCCTTGGGAAAAAATGTACGGATAGAGGCATGTTGCTGCAATTCATCGTCAGACAAAAATCCTCGTCAAGCGATACTGGTATTCACGTAAAGAACTACAGTTAACAAATGTCCGGTACCTCGCGGAGCACTTACTAATTTACCCCTTTATGTGGTAAATTAAGATATGTGTAGTTGCATTTCAGATTAGCTATAGCTGTGCAGCGTATAAACGATGCGCGAATCTTTTTTTAATCTGACAGTGAGCATAGCAGTTTGTTGGTCTGTACTACCTGTATAGAGCAAGTTAAATGTCGGACAAAGCTTGTCATCGGACAAAGCTCGTCGTCGGACAAAGCTCGTCGTCGGACAAAGCTCGTCGTCGGACAAACCTCGCCGTTGGACAAAGCTCGCCGTCGGACAAAGCTTGCCATAAAGCTCGCCGCCGGACAAAGCTCGCCACCGGACAAAGCTCGCCGTCGGACAAAGCTCCGCATAGAGCTCGCCCTCGTCGCCGCACAAAGCTCGCCGCCGGACAAAGCTCGCCGTCGGACAAAGCTCCGCATAGAGCTCGCCTTCGTCGCCGGACAAAGCTCGCCGCCGGACAAAGCTCGCCGTCGGACAAAGCTCACCGTCGGACAGAAGCTCGCCGTCGGACAAAGCTCCCCATAAAGCTCGCCGTCGGACAAAGCTCGCCGTCGGACAAAGCTTGCCGCCGGACAAAGCTTCCGCCATAAAGCTCGCCGTCGGACAAAGCTCGCCATAAAGCTCGCCGCCCGACAAAGCTCGCCGTCGGACAAAGCTCCGCATAGAGCTCGCCCTCGCCGCCAGACAAAGCTCGCCGCCGGACAAAGCTCGCCGCCGGACAAAGCTCGCCGCCGGACAAAGCTCGCCGCCGGACAAAGCTCGCCGCCGGACAAAGCTCGCCGCCGGACAAACCTCGCCGCCGGACAAACCTCGCCGCCGGACAAAGCTCGCCGCCGGACAAAGCTCGCCGCCGGACAAAACTCGCCGCCGGACAAAGCTCGCCGCCGGACAAAGCTCGCCGCCGGACAAAGCTCGCCGCCGGACAAAGCTCGCCGCCGGACAAACCGGCTCGCCGTCGGACAAAGCTCGCCGTCGATAAAGCTCGCCGCCGGACAAAGCTCGCCGTCAGACAAAGCTCGCCGTCAGACAAAGCTCGCCGTCGGACAAAGCTCGCCGTCAGACAAAGCTCGCCGTCAGACAAAGCTTGCCGTCAGACAAAGCTTGCCGTCAGACAAAGCTCGCCGTCAGACAAAGCTAGCCGTCGGACAAAGCTTGCCGTCGGACAAAGCTTGCCGCCGGACAAAGCTTGCCGCCGGACAAAGCTCGCCGCCGGACAAAGCTTGCCGCCGGACAAAGCTTGCCGCCGGACAAAGCTCGCCGCCGGACAAAGCTCGCCGCCGGACAAAGCTTGCCGCCGGACAAAGCTTGCCGCCGGACAAAGCTTGCCGCCGGACAAAGCTTGCCGCCGGACAGAAGCTACCGACAGCTAGCCGCCGGACAAAGCTAGCCGCCGGACAAAGCTTGCCGCCGGACAAAGCTAGCCGCCGGACAAAGCTAGCCGCCGGACAAAGCTCGCCGCCGGACAAAGCTAGCCGCCGGACAAAGCTAGCCGCCGGACAAAGCTAGCCGCCGGACAAAGCTCGCCGTCTGACAAAGCTCGCCGTCTGACAAAGCTCGCCGTCTGACAAAGCTCGCCGTCTGACAAAGCTCGCCGTCTGACAAAGCTCGCCGTCTGACAAAGCTCGCCGTCTGACAAAGCTCGCCGTCTGACAAAGCTCGCCCGTCTGACAAAGCTCGCCGTCTGACAAAGCTCGCCGTCTGACAAAGCTCGCCGTCTGACAAAGCTCGCCGTCTGACAATGCGCTGTAAAATGTCTGACAAAGCTCGTCGTCTGACAAAGCTCGCCGTCTGACAAAGCTCGCCGTCTGACAAAGCTCGCCGTCTGACAAAGCTCGCCGTCTGACAAAGCTCGCCGTCTGACAAAGCTCGCCGTCCGACAAAGCTCGCCGTCTGACAAAGCTCGCCGTCTGACAAACGCTCGCCGTCTGACAAAGCTCGCCGTCTGACAAAGCTCGCCGTCTGACAAAGCTCGCCGTCTGACAAAGCTCGCTGTGAGATAAAATATAGCTGTAAGATAAATCTAGCTGTCAGATATGTCCAGCGCTCGTACAAATGCAACTCTCAAACAAAACTCGCTGTCGCATGCATAAACGTATAAAGCAGCTTCTCTCACGCGGCTGTCGAGTGTGTTTCAACGACATATAAAAACATTCCCTTGCCAACGAAGATCGAACGGGCAATTTGGGACCATAAGATACCTCTATTTCTTGGACATCTAAAAAGGTAGTTAAATATTTAAAAGAAACAATGTTTTGGCTATTCATACTGCGCACCGACACGAAAAAAGTAGGTTGCGACGAGCGCGGGATTAGAATTCAAAATCCTCGAACATATGCTTTCTGCCTGTCTTTGCACTCTTTTTTCCTCGATTTTAGTGCGTATTTGTGCTCTGCTCCCGACCTGTATTATGACAACTTATTTTTCGTGACTTCGCTTCGAACGCTGATCTATAAGCGCAGCACGCGCGATTGATTAATGATCTCGTCGTGTCTTGCTAAAGGCTTCGAAAAAAAAAATGAACAAAGTGCATAGAAGCCCCTCTATACAAATGCGTCTAAACTTGGCAATTAAAGGGGATCCTCAGTCCTTCTTCTTAATTGATTGCGGTGCTAATGGCGCGCCTTTCAAATAGGCTCGCAGGTGAAAAACCGCAAGATTATTTCGAGGAGGAAGAACAAAAACATCGGAAGGTCTGCGACCTTTGCGTCACCTTGACCTTGTCGCGTCCTTCGGGCCAAAAGCCGTTCACTTTTTCTTGGTATTGCGTCAGATCTCTTGTAATCAGAGGCCCTTCTAATTAAATTAGATTAGAAGTCTGTTTATACCGAGCTCCAACTAGAAGTCGTTCGTTGAATACATTTTTGGCTGTTTTGGATAGTTTGTGTATCTGGTCTCCGTCTTTTGCCTCAGCACCGTGGATGCTTCGTAATTATCTACAAACAGCACGCTTGACGAAGCACCTTTGTGGGGGCAAACGGCGTCTTCATGTTCATCATATCGTCATCACGGGTTACTGGAGATGGTTTGAGGGTGTGAGATGAATGCTTGGAAAAATCGCTCGTTGAATGAAAAAAGAAAGCGCTGAAAATACTGTGTTTTTTTTAGACTGCCCGCTCGATTTGACACTTTTGCAGCATGTGACGTCACTCCACTGGAGAGCGCAGTAAAATGGGAAATCTTTGGTTGTAAAGATAATAAATAGAACGCTGGAAAGTGTGGGTATTCCGAAAAGATGTTTACTTTGGATAGCCCAGAATTTAAGTACGAAGTGCGTTCGTACCGTTTATTTTGTTTATTCGTGTTCCGGTAAACAGAAACTCGCTGCTCTTTGAAATTCCACCTGCTGAAACCAACCACTCTGACGTAACTTTCCTTGAGACTTCACAAGCTCTTTAATTATTACAAGTATACAATTTTAACGTTTGAATGGGGCGTGCGGCCGTGCTGGGATCATATTTCGTATTATTTCGAGTGTAGATGCGGTTCTGACGTATCACAGTCTTCTTTCTTTTTGTATATTTTTATATGCAGTTTGTGCGGAGAGTAATGGAGTATGTTTTTATTAGCAAGCCATGTTGCGCTCTCGGATATGCAGTGTATCTTCTGCGCTGTAACCGTATGTGCCCTGAATTTCGATATGTGACGTAGCACTCGAAACAAGGGCCGAGTCTGGAAATGCAGAATTTCGATTAAATTTTAGAAACGTACGAAAACAAAATGTAGAAAATTAAAATTATGAAACACTGCGTGCAGGTATACGTCTCGAAAGTTGCAAACGATACACTTTCATTTTTTGTTTTTCTTTGCGAATTCGTCACGTTATTACCTAGCGCAAAAAACGCAATTCGTCGTGTCTTCGACGGAAATCGAGAATGTAGCCGTATTTGACGACAAAACCCGTCACGAAAGACCGTTACGAAGTGTCGTGACGTCACATGTCCTATCACGTGGCACTACGACATAGTGTAGCGTCAGTCATGTGACCTCATGACGTCACGTGACAACACACACACGCACAAACACACACACGCAGCACGTGCCCGGTTCATTTGTAACACTTTCTGGGCACCCCGGTCTAGGTCAACATGATCCAGGTAGTGTTTTGTCGTGCGCGAATAACGAATTGCACTTTCAATGAATCGCCGCGAAACCAAGGGTTCGGAAACGTGGTTTCGTGTGCAATGTTTTGAGTTGCATTTTTATGACTTTTGCGCGTGCGTGCCATGGTCAATGGTGTTCGTTCTCTCTCGCAGGTTTTCGGAGACCATCACCACTTGCGGCATCGGCGGATAGCCAAGAGATCGCTAGCACCGAGCCACGAGCACCATAGGTCTCTGCAACAAGAACCCAACGTAAGTTGGTACATTCTTCTGCCTTATTCTCGCGAGTCGAAACACGATGAGAAGTGTCTCGAAAGCCTCGAGAGCTGTGATGGGCGCGTGACTGCTAAAAAGTGACTGTGTTACAGTCAGTTAGTTACTCGGGGAGAAAAAGTAACCCTGTTACACTTAGAGTGATTGAAAGTGCACCTTGTTAAGTTAGTGCAGAAAAAGTAACGCAGTCACTTTCTGTTACTTTACAAAAATTATTAAGAACATCCAAAAGGTACCTGCTTAATATGCCTTTAAAAGAGTGTATATTTACGTGAAACATCTTGTTCTTCACGGTATTGAATCTTGCTTTTAAAGATAGGTTTTCATAATAGTAAATATTTGCATGTCTAATGCTTCTTACTTAAAAAATTTCCGCAAAATAAAAGCCCTGCATCATATAATTTAGAGCAGTATTCGGGTAAGCTCACTGCGTGACTAGACGTCGATAAAATATTTATAGTTTTTCTTTGGCTCAATCACAAACTACTTTAAGTCCTTACAATGGCGAGCAAGCTGATGCCGGCAAACCTCTCCGTCTTTTCGTCATCTCTATCACTCACTCGTGAAAAGCTTGAAAATAAGCGCGACCGCCGTAAGGTTTAGACGTGAACCTGTGACTTACTATGCTCTCGAGTTTACAGTTACTCAATCATAACTTCGGATTTCTTCGGTGAGAGTAAATGGAACGGTGGGAATAAAAGACTTACAAACGTGAGGTAAAATATAATGCAAATCATATCTTGCAGTCAGGCTTTGTAGATGTTCGCGTAAGCCACCCATATCTAGTTGTTTGTCAAATAGTTCTTTTTTTTTTTGCTTGCTACAAGTGTGCAGATACTTTAATGAAACATCGCGAGCTTCCTTCGAAAACTTGAAGATTAATGCCGCGTCAGTACTGCTTCCTCAAAACACGCCGCACATCATGCGGCAGCGGCGTGAAGGAGATCTTATCCAGGTACGAAGGCGGTCACTGCCTCTAGAATCACCATCGGCTTTTGCGATCTAAATGGGGCAATATTTTTTCCACCAGTTCCTGACCAGATATCAGGCACGTTTGCACTCCATCCCACCTCCGCAACTAAAAGGGTCCACAAGAAGAACCCACGATGCAAACCTATGTAAATCAACTGATGCCCAATGCCCCCTGGTCCATACTGATAGGTAGTCTTTAAATTTCAAGAAAACGCGCAAAAAGCCAGAACAGACTCGGATGCTTCGAGGGAATGATCTTTCTCGTGTGACGGGACTCTGGAAGCAGAGAAATGTACAGCAAATGGGTAACAAATGTGAGAAAAAGATAAACCGGTAGTTGGTTTGTAAAAAAAAAAGGAAGGCAGGCAGGGAAGTTTCGAGTCGAGACCCACAAACAGCGCATCTGGGACTGTACAATTAAAAAAAAATAAAGACAGGAAAAGGCATGCTTATAGTAAAAGCTCGAGGTGACACTAAACGCTTCTTATGAGTTGTGAATGCGAAAGCATGAATGTCGTTCTTGCGCGTCCTCGTGAAGTGGCCGCCGGCGGCGTGGCCGACTCTTTCCCTCGCGCTGGCGGTGCTGCCCGAGCGCGCTAGCCGATTCCTTGTATCGGCGCTGGCGGCGGGGCACGCAGCGCCATGGGGTGGCTCGCCCCGAAACTGGCGCGCAGCGGCAATGGGAGCCTCGTTCCTTTGAAACATGAGCGCGCCAGCCAATAGGACCTATCCACAGATTTCGGCTTCACTGCGCTCCATTGGGGAGCGGGAAACTGGGTGCCGTTTGGCTAGGCCGCGCGGCTTCAAAGCTGAAAACCATCGGATCTCGGCTTCACTTGGAGAAAGGAGTTTAGGTGCCGATTGCCGCGGCTTGAAGCTAATGTCGTCGGTTCGTTCATGGCGACAAGTTAATGCTTTCGCATTAAAAGAGGACGTTTGAAAATCGCTGCGCGTCATCCAGACGTTTGGTGCGAGAATCACATATAAAACGGCACTGCGCCAAGAAACCGTCTGTTCCCTCGGCCGGACGAAGATGTTCTATCTCCTGCCTTGTGGGCGATATACCATTCGCGGGAGGCGCGGTGTCCCACATCGGCCAGATGGCTAAACCATCTTGGCCAAGTAAAATATTTTTGAAAAGTTGTCTTTTTTTTATTTTTCTTGTTTTAGACGGGTTCAGCAGCAATTTCTTGCGGCGACCTCTTCCCCGAGCTGTGAAAATGTCAACAACCCTACGTTTGGCATGTCTTTTTACGACTCTTTTTTTGTGTAACGGGGGGGGGGTGACTGGTAACTTGTCTCGCTTCGAAAGAAATGTTCTTTTCAGTGTTGCCACACGACACCGAAGAGAGGGAGAGGTAGGAAACGGGTAATGCAGTTGCTTGCTTCCTATGCGCTCTCGCGAATCGTATGCGTTTGCTTCGTCGTCTCCGAAGGTCGCCATTGCTCGTCTGCCACAGCCGATTCTAGTACAGATCAGGTCCCGTGGCTCGGGTCGGCTGTCGCGGAGCGGCCGCTGCGGTGGTTGAACGATTAGGCTATCCCTTAGCCTCGACGCCGAAAAGTCTGTCGGCGAAGCTGATTGCGCATGTCCCCGAGCAGAGCTGGTTCTTTGTTCGCTCAGCGTGACTCGGACGCCGAGTGTGCTCCGAGGCGCGGCGTCTGCGCTGGCCCCGTTCCCCGGACTCGCGATATCCCTGTGGTCGCAGAGATGGGCCAAGCGCGATAAAGGCGGTTTTAAAGCGCGCAACGACCGGTCGCCGCGTAGAGAGAGCAGATATTCGGGTGAGGGCGAGCAACTCGGATCTTGGGAGAGCGCTTGCACTTTAAAGGGACACGCAGGTGGATCTTCGGACCGTCTTTTCACGGCGCAAACTCGATCTACGCGTCCGTTTAAAGCCCGACATTACAATCACGCGTGGCCCTTTTTCGCCCTTAAAAGCAACTCCGCTTCAAAATATTTATTTTAAACACTGCAGTTTTTTTGTGCATCACTTAGGAAGATTGCACGTCAAAAATTACGACGTAGCTGTCGCTAAATGTTTCTTAAACGGTCCGTCAAACTTTGCATCTCGCCAAGTTGCCGAAATCGGCTGACTCGAGCGGGCGAATTGAGGCGCGCAACCAACAGCGCAGTCAAGGCTACGGCGTGGGCGTAGCCAACATTGAGCTAAACGTCATTTCCATTGCCCCCTTTTTCCTTGTTTTTACTTCTTCGGGCAGGCATAACGGGTGACGTCAGCAACATCTTCTCGGCGCGCCTGCGCAGCGTGCTTCTTGGGAGCCGTCCGGCCGCCCCGCCGTCTCCCGCGTCACAACCGCCTTCGTCGTCTCACCGTTTATGATTATTGTCTCGGAGTTTCGTCCACACTAGGGACACCACGTGCGCAGACTTATGCCGCAGTTGTGCAGACGTCGTCGAATATCGTAGAACACCAAAACGTGGTGAAGAGTGCGGTGACACTTGCCCCTGGCACACGCCCGCACCAATCCCGCCCGTCGTTGCGGCGAGGATCACGTGACATCTCGCACCACGTGATAGCCATGCTCTTGGAGGCCCGAGGCCAATGTTGCCGGACGGGGCCGAAGTTTCGGTTTGGACTTCTGCTCGTGGTTAAAACTAGATTTAAAAATATATATCTATATATCCAATTTTTCGCGAAGCAAATGACGTAATGCCTTGCTAGGGCTTTTTAATGCGAAATCTCTGATTATCCCGAAATCTTCGGAATTGAGCGGAGTTGGCATTCAAAAATGCGAGCAAGCACCGCGACTAAACTGCCTCGATGTGGTTTGTGAATTTTGACTTACGCTATCATCATCATCATCAAACAGGGGTACAATTTGGATTTCGTCCGCAAATGGAAAAATTCGTATTAGAACAACAATATTAAACAATTTTTTACGGGCATTTATTTTTACTTTATTAGGCAGAAAAAATATTCCTAGGTTCAGTGTCTCTTTAATAGCGGACGCGCCCTAGGCAGATTAGTCGCAAGTGCGGACGCGTTGCGTTTTCGCGTTGCGTTTTCGCGTTGCGTTTTCGCGTTGCGTTTTCGCGTTGCGTTTTCGCGTGGCGTTTTCGCGTGGCGTTTTCGCGTGGCGTTTTTGCGTGGCGTTTTCGCGTGGCGGCGTGGCGTTTCGCGTGGCGAGGAGGAAAGAGACGGAAACTCTTGCAGACGTCAATCTTTCGTCACCTGCTCGTAGGTTGTACTGCAAACGCGGCCTACAAGATCGAGATGGGTGTACTCTGAAATCTAGGCACACTGTGGCCGCAACTTCTGGTGGAGTTTGAGCTAAGCCTGCTTTCTATATACGTTCGACTTGTTTTGTGAGTTGGCGCGTCGTCTTCTCTCTTTCAAAAGCCTGTGGCATCTGACTTTATTTATTTATTTGTTTTGTTTCGGTCTTTCCTGCGGGCTAGAGAATGGATCCGGGATTCGGATCCTCAACGAACCATGAAATGAATCCCAGTGCCGCGCACTCTGCGTGGCGCCGTCTTTTTGCCGATGGCAGATGACTCGCCCGCCGGAACTATACTTGGCGAACTGCGCATCGACTTTTGTCAAAGCGCGCGCTCGCTTACTCAGCCCGGAGTTTTCTGTCTGCATTTGGTACGGTGGGTCCGCAGCTCAAAAGTTGAGATGTCTCGCTTAAAACTACAACAAAGTTTTTATTTTTTTCCCATATCTTTTTTTGTGATTTTTTTATTTATACGCTCTCTTGGTTCGAATGTTGGGAGCGGTCTGGTGTCAGAGTACGGTTTCTGTGAAAAGATGCCACATATATCGTTTGCGTGTTGCGACTCAGCGTTAGAAAGCTGTCCGAGTGGTCGCAGCTTCCTTTTTATGCTACATGGAACCTCTTTTTAATAACATAATTGTAAGAAGGATATGGGTATTATAGGGAATAAGATTTGTATATAGCGAAGATTTGTATATAGCGAAGATTTGTATATAGCGAAGATTTGTATATAGCTAAGATTTGCATATATCGAAGATTTGTATATATCGAAGGTTTGCATATATCGAAGATTTGTATATATCGCAGGTTTTATATAACAAACATTTTTATATAGCGAACATTTTTACATGGCGAACATTTTTATATGGCGAATATTTTTGTATATCGAAGATATAGATAACTTCCCAAAGACAGAAACGTTTCGGGCCTGGAACGTCCTAGCGAAAAGAAGCTTAAATTCACTCGTTGCAATATTTTCAGGCATTTGAGGTACTAATTTAATGAATATTTTATTACAAAATAGCCATAGTATACAGGGCTGTTCTATCATTTCCTCTGGATTCCCGTAAAAGGTGTCATCTGTATACTATACCTTTCACAAGCTACGTATTGCAGTGGACTGCTTTATATTCACAAGCACCCGCGCAAGATGGAAACCGTTTGAAAGCCACAAGTCCGCGCCCGTGCACGCTTCTCGCAACGCTGCGCAGAGCTTGTGAGATTGATGGGAATTCGCGTGGTTCTCAGCGCGCTCTAGAGCGCTCTTTCGAGAGCGCGCAGATTGGGTGGTGGAAAAGAGCGCCACGCCGTGATCGTGTGGTTCATTCCGAGAACTTCCTTCCCTCCGAGAGCACTCCCTTAGTGCTCCTGGAGGGAAGGAAGTTCTCGAAATAAACCACGCGATCACGGCGTGGCGCTCTTTTTCCACCACCCGATCTGGCGCGCTCTTCGAAAAAATCGCTCTAGAGCGCGCTGAAAGCACCACGCGAATTCACCATGAGTATGGCCCTGAACTCTATGTAAAAGCAATTCACGCCCCTTTCCGCATACTCTGCGTAAACAGGCCGATGCACGAAGGGAAAAGCCATAAAAGAAGGGCTACCTCCTCACTGGAAGAAGTCCCGCTGTTAGACCAAACTCTGTGAGGGTGGATGACCAGCGAAGTTGTTTAGCACACTACACAGAGGTGACACAGAATTTTTAACAAAGGTACGAACCATCGCCGCCCCGAGGAGCCGGAGGAAACCAGACACGCGCGACGGGACCGCCATCCGGCGGAAAGTAAACACGCGCGATGGGACCGCCACCCTGCGGGAGAGCGGAAGGAAACTATAGCCACGCAATCGCTTGGGACGACGACAAAGAGAGGGCGCGCGAGTTTTTGTTGACGCACACGAAAAACCCGCGGAACCCTAGCCATAAGCAGCTTCGCTGTAATACGATATAGGGCGGTTTCGCGTGATCTATTCCGGTTCGGAACCTCGTCGGACATAGCGTCCGCGGCGATGTCTTTCCATCCGCGGAGATGGCGTTTTCCAGATAGTTGAAGTTCTTTCGTGTAGATGCCGCCGGGGCGACTTTGAAAGGGGAAAAACCGTAGTAAGCGTGGGTCAATTTTATGCTGCCCAAGTACGCTCCCAGTCGTTTTTACTGAGCTCGGCCGTTAACTCGCGCCATGTTTGTGCGTTTCACCAAACTTAATAACGAGACGCCGACAACTGAGCGCCTCCATGCCAACTGACGAGGAAAGTGGCGGACTCGGTTCATCAGCATGGCGGGCGGGACGCGGCTTACCGGTAATAAAAAGGCGTTTCGTGAAACGGATAGCTTTGCTAATTCTCGAGACATGTGCAAACACCCTTGGGAACGGCGCTGAAATGAAACCACGTACGGGGCAGCATTTCTTGGTCGAACGCGGATATGGCCCCCGCACAAACACGGGTCATCCAGCCGCGACTAAACTCCCTTGACGTGGTTTGTGAAGGTTGCCTCACAAGGAGACCTTTCCGAAAAAAGAGCTCCTGGCCACTTTCCTTTTCAGTGTTCGTGCGTATGGCGCGTGATTTGCTCGCTTTCGGAAGCGACGAACATGCGCGTGATGGGCTGAGGTGGTCGCACGCTGGGCTGAAGGGCTTGTAGATATTGGAAGGGTGTATAGCGTGAAATGCGCCAAAGCACCAGGCCCGTGCCTCGTGGAGCCCTTGGCAGAGCCGTTTATACTGAGATGTGTTTGGCCTCCTTGAGGAGATTTTGACAGTCTGGCAACCACAGCAGCGCAGTCTGACAACCGGGGGAGAACTACTTCCGTCCGCCATTTTGTGGCTCTGACTTATAGGAATTCTATGCGATTATCAGGAATGAAGAAGAGAAAGTAACGCCATTTTGTATTATCGAGTGGTGGCGTAGCGGTCACTCGTGGCAAGTGTTTCGCGCGTTTCCTCAACAATACCTGTCAGTACTTGTAAGAAGACCGAAGCGTGAATTTGACGAGGGACTTTAAAGGAGCCATGAAGCGATTTTTCGACTTCTTCGTTCTTAGCTTTACTCCTCTACCCAAACGTAAAATGTGAAGTCACGTGGTTGAGTCCCATAACGTATGTTCGTGAATAATCACGCTTTAACAGTAGTTACAAACTTAACCTCCGAGGAATTCATCATTAATTTTTGGTGCCCTTACACAGTGTACCTTTCGGTTTGAAAATAATTTCATTTGTTTTACTTTCATTAATTTTTAAGAATTGGAAACAGTCCACCAACTAAGTTTCACTAGGTATATAATTGCATCGGTATGTTTTTTTCCTGAAAAACAATATACTGGTATCATCTGCATAAATGACAACTGAGGCCTTACTTGTCGATAGTAATTACATCATTTATGGATAGGTTAAACAGCAATAGACCATTTGCTGTATTACCCAAGCATCTAGGAGAATGCAGGGATTGGTGTTCCCCGCGCCGCACGTGCCAGCATCTGCAGCAGTAACTTTTCTGAAGAAAATACCTAAAACAAAAGGCATCTTGCACGCGCGATAGTCAACGCTTCATTTTTGGTTATTTACTTCGAATCTTTTATACGGGGAAGGCGTGCACGTGTGGCGCGTGGAAAACCACTCCCTGCATTCTCCTTGATGCTTGGGTAATATAGCAAATGATCTATTATCCCAAGACACAACCTTGAGGTACTCCTGTCCGATGATTGCTTTCAATGCTTTCAGCATTGAAGAATATCCGTTTATTTCAACAGTTTGATGCCCGAAGCTCAGGTAGCTTTCTATAAGAGCCAGCGAATGCCCTCGAATTTCATAAGAATAGAGTGTTTCTAACAGAACTTTACGACTCAGCCGGTCAAAGGCTTCAGAAAAATCAGTAAATATTCCTAGAGGTAGACGCTTGTTTTCAATATTGTTTAAGATAATTTCTTTTCGCTGTAAAAGAGCTAGTTCAGTGGAGCGACCTTTCCGAAAACCATACTGCGAATCTGTAAGTAGCATACTTTTTTCACGAAAAATTATTACGCCTAACATGAATAACTTTTTCGAAGCCACGACGGTGAGGACCACGACGGTGACGGCCAGTACGTGATCCTCCTACCGGTGTCGGGGAAAACTAATTGTAAGCTACATTGCTGGGTTGGAGCGCTGTACTTGATTATCTGTTATTTAACTATATCGCCCTATCCTTACTGAGCTCTCATAAGGCGCTTCTATGGCAATGTAAAAACTATATTAATTTTTTTAATATTCTTCATGTAATAGCCCTTGGGCCGGCAGTATCCACAATAAATATATTAATCGAAAGAAGCAGTTTTCTTGATAATATTAGTAGGGCTGGGCGTCGATTTGAAAAAATTAACCCAATTAATCGCCACTCTTTATTCCATTACTTAATCGATTTGTTTCATTCCCATTCATAATAGTATCGAAAAATTAAGAAAAATTGCCTGTGCTAAATATGTGATAACCGGCGCAATATAAAATTTTTATTTTAAATCGCCGTCGATGTGTTTTCGAGAACGGTCGAGACACCCACACTCTTAAAATTATTACTTCAGCCGCAGGGACGGAGGTTCTTTGATATTCAGCTTTCTCGATTATTGACAATACTCTCTGCTGCGCTAAACGGACACTCACTCGGCATTGAAGTGGCTGATACACGACCTATAACCATCTCCACGTTCGGAGGTACACATCTGTCCCCTACAGTTTACTTCAGCTCAAAATTTGGCCCAACGTTTGCCTTTATACACATGTGTCCACGTCTGCGTGGTAAATGCGTTAAATTTTTACTTCTTTGTTTGTTAAATTTTAGCCGATGAACCTGCTAAAAAATTGAATCGAGATGAAAGCATACTCGATTAATCGGTAGGTTTATCAATCAAGCGCCCAGCCTCAGCCCTAGCATTTAGCACTAAATCTGGGAGGATTAGGGGGATTAAAACGCCTTCAGTATTATTTTAATTATTGTCCTCTTTTTTTATGGCGTGTGTTTTGTTTTTCAACGAAGCCGTTGGGCTGTTCACGGATACACTGCGCAGTGAGAACGAAATACGAATTTTTCCGGATGTGTTACGAAACACACGGGGTTTCATAAATCAGCCCTTCTTTTTTTTCTCTTCTCTTTGAACGTGGAATTTGCAGCCCTGTACCTCGCGCACCTGTATGGATAGATACACGCACGCGCTTTCGACATTCTCCAGAGCGAGCAGCCCGTACATGACACGCGGGACGCAGGAAGGCAGCGGATATCTAAGGGACCTTACGGATATCGGCTGCGGGTTGCGTGCCTTCTTGATGAAAACATGCTGAAAGACACGGAAGTGGCGAGAAGGGTTTGGACGGCGAAGAGTGAGAGGGAAATTTTAGAGAGATTCGTGCGAGGGAAGGAGTGAGATGCGGAGGGAGCAGCCTCAGGCTGTCCCCCTAGCTGACAGTGCTGTGGAAGCTACGTACTCGCCGGACCAATCAGCCGCATACATTTCATCGGCTGACCCCGTGATCACGTGGCGAAAGATGGACGCACGACTATAGTCCAACGGCACGCGTAGGTTCCGCCTCGCTGTCGGCTTTAGCGTCCAACGAAGTATAGACGTAATGCGAGAGAGGCTGAGAGAGAGGGAAAGAGATATTGAAAGGGCGGCGAAGGAAAAGTTCGTGCCGAGGCCAGACTACTGGCCGTCCATTCTTCCTTCGCCGGAAGTGACTTCAATGAAGCTTCCGGTTTGTGCTCGGTCCGGCGTATTCCTTCAAAAACAGCCCCCCCGCGCACGCTCGTCGCGTGGCTTCTACGGAGGCGTTATTGATGGTAGTGCCGGTACCTTCCTGTCCCCCGGCCTTTTTTGACGACGGCGACGACGAGAGGGAGTTCTGGGAGACCCGTCGGCTTCCCTATAGGCGGCTGTTTCCCTCCGGGCATCAGCTGCTAAACTAAAAAATGTCCGTAAAGATATTGCGTTTTTTTTTTCAAGCTTATATGCTCGAGACATATTGTTAAAAAAATATTAATATAGAGGACACCGCTGACACGGACGAGCTTGTACACTTTGAAATTTTGCGAAAATCTGGTTATTTCTTTTTCAATGTTTATACAGAATGCTAAAAATTAATTTAGTAAAAAGTACAAGTCGGGAACGCGTTTTGGGGCATCGGAGTGCGAGGCCGTAGTTTGACATCCCTCGTGCGATCTTTGATCATCCGGGGAAACACGGTGACGTCTTTTCGCCGGGTCTAGATAACGGTCGGTTGCATACGTCTACGCGTGTAATCCTCGCAACGCTGGTGCAACGTTTGTCTAAAGATGTTTGGAGTTTTTGCCTGCATTTTATTCCCACATTTTTATTCATTCTATGAAACCACTTCCGATTTCTTGGTGCCTGGATGTTTATTTTTTATGTTTTCATTTAAAACATGAAAGAAAAAAAGTCGCACCTGGTCAAAGTTTGTTCTCGGCAGGTTCTGTCGAAAATCAACTTCGACCAGGTTCGACTTTTTTTTTTTAACTTCTAACACAAAGTTTGACACGATAAGTTGGACTCGTATGCTCATGCGAGGAAGTTGCCAGTTATTCGACGCCAACTAGCGGAACGGTGTAACATGCTAAATAATTGAATGATTATGCGTATGCGTTGGTACTGCGTATTGGTAATATTTATTTTTCTAATTTACGACAAGTTTTTTTTTTTTTTTTTAAATTGTGTTTAGAAGTTAGGGAGCATTCTTCAAAAGTCGAATTTGGTCCACATAATCTTTCTCCCTGTCCGATGCAAACCTTCTGCCCATAACTTAGCAGGATGATGTTCACTCGAATGAAATTATTTCTTAAACTGCCGCATAATTTATTGACATACAAAAATGTGTTCCATATACAAACTCGGATAACGCAACTAGAACGCAACGTAACACATTTATTGCGCTTCATTGCTTCAACAAAGACTATTTTAGCAATTCTTTTTTTTTTTTGTCAAATGTATCGACGAACGAGAACTGCCTATCCACGAATGTTGTAAGTAGTAAAATTGTGAATATTTTTTTTTCGATGACACTTTTTATATTTTAGTGCGCTTACTTTTCGAATGCCTACCAACCTGCTTTGGCCTCCCTGGCAATACGTTAAGATAAATAAATTAATAAAATAAATAAATTTGGCGAAAAGGTCGAAGATTTCGCGAACCGGTCGTAGCTCAAGGTTGGGTAAAAGTTTGCGACCTTCGTAGTCATTAACGACGCTCATGACTCGTTTAGGTCTCACCCGCAAACTGTTTAACTGAAATTGTCTGTCAGCGCCGCTATGTTTCGGTGGCGCCCTCTACGCACGATAGGAACTCGGAGTGATCGCGTCCTTTCATTACGGTGCCTTTATTTAACGAGTTTTCGACTGGTGTCTTTTAGCGTCCATGCATTCCGCCCATGCATTTAAATTGGTAAAAATAAAATAAAAAAACAACAACACTGGATTGTTATGGTGTTGGATGTCGCGATGCTGGCGGTTGGGCGTAGTTCTGGTAAAAAAGCACCAGTGAACGCGAGTGACGCCTGGTGACGTCACTTTCATGACATGATCAGGCGGAAATTGAGGAACCACTTTTCTGGACGTGGTAAACACAGCAGTCGGAGAAGCGTTTCGGCCGCAGTACTTGAACCAATACCGCCAAATTCAAGTCTGACATTATTTTTTTTTACATTCAACAAAAGCAAAAAAAAAAAAACTTTCAGTTTTTTTTACTTTGGTAATCCAGCGATAAGGAAGACCAGCGATGCTGTACTATGGTGGGAATGAAGTGATGGCCGGCCGCAAGTCGGCAAGCCCGAGTGGAAAACCTGGACAGCTACCGCCATCTATGAGCGACGGCGGCAACCAGACAACCGGCAGGCCGGCTGTTTGGTTGCCGCCGTCGCTCATAGATGGCGGTAGCTGTCCAGAGTTTTGTGTCGACATCTATTTTGCTGGCGGACACCATCCTGGGGAAACTAGCCCTTAACAGCTCCGCTGTACAAATATAACATAAATAATCCAAATAATGAGCGTTTTGCCAATCGCGAATGTCGACCGTAGCGACGCCTTTGGCCGCACGCGTGGCCACTATACGGTTTTCTACTTTCCTTGGCATCGCGTATACCTGCTTCGTATAAGTGAGTGGTCATGCTGCGTTTCCTTTATTTATTCTTCTTTTATCCTCCAGGTGCGATGGTTCACCCAGCAAACGCTGAAGCGTCGCTCCAAGCGTGACCTTACCCGAACCGTCCTCAACGACCCCAAGTGGCACGAGATGTGGTACCTGGTGAGTGGAGAATTACTCTTTCTGCGTTGATGCGGACCCCGCTAAAACCCCGCTTGTATTGGACAGCATTTTCGCGGTCGAACGGGGAATACCTGCATGGTTGTCTCGGTATTATGGAGAACCCACATTATGGACGCCTTCTTCGGTTAGCGGAGGCATATGTCATTGCGTATTAACAAGACCTAACTGTATACCTTTTTTGTTGTTAATATCCGTTCGTGCAGTTTATACTACAGTGCGACTTACACACGTTTTGTTTTCTTTTTTTTAATATCAGCATTAACTGCGAACATTTGCTCGGGGATTATATTTCTCGTTCGATTGAAACTTGTTTTCGCTCGCCCGGATATTACGATCATAACACACATGTGCGGACGTTTCAATCGATGGATGCAAAGAAGGAGATTTTAAAAAGACGAACAACGATAAAACAAATCTTTACTCTCGAACACAACTCTTATTTTCGTAAAATAAAAAAAAAACATCCAAAATTGAATTCTGCAACTTTTTTTTTTTCGAGTGGTTTAGTTTTGAAGATACTTGGTGCGGTTTTCGAAAGTGCTGTTTATGTGCAATGCCTGTTCATTCATAACGTATGGCGTGTGTAAAGATTCCAACGCTAAACACTTCGTTCGATGTTTCAGAGAGTATCAACCTTGTCTGTGTTTTACTTTCTCGGACGCGTATTTACTACATCCGGAAGCAATCGTACCAGTTAATTGAATTAACGAAGTGGAAGAGACTTTGCCGTCTTTCTCGAGCAGCTAGGTCTTTAGTGCAGATCGAAGTTGGTCCCGTTTCCTCTCCTTTTTTTCCTTTTTTTTTCTTTTTGTTTAATAGGTGGCGTCCGGGTTGTTACACATGGCGGCGTGCTGGAGGCTTCAACGCGCTATCGGATTGCGCACGCTCCAGCGACCGTCAGGGAACCGGCCGATAGGGCGAAGGGGTCAGGGGGACGAAGTGGGAGTGTGAAAAGCGGGAGATAGGGACTCTTCGATTTCTGAGACGGAGGAGTGAGGTGGTCGCCTTTGTAGCGGCAACTTGGGCAACTCCTAGCCTCGATTTCTTTTATCGTTTTTTTTGTAACCCTATTTCTTGTGGTTTTCTTTTTTTTTTTAAGATTTGACAGAAAAAACGGTATGATGTTCGGCGCTATTGCGATATGCGTCTGTGGTAAGTTGAGAGCTTTCGAACTGTCATCTTTCTGCCTCCGTTCGTATCAATTTTTTTTTTTTTAATGCAATAGGGATTTGAGTTGGTAGTTTTCCGAAATTCCAGCTAGCTTTATGTAGCACCAGCTTTAAATGAATACAAAAGCAAAAAGAGGCACAAATACCAGGGAGTTGTATAAACCGGGTAATATTATCTAAAAAGAAATGACAATTTTGAACACCGCCACGTGTAAATCTTTCTATTTTTTTTTATTAGCCCGATAAAGAGATGTTTTTGGCGGGTGTGTCGAAATATCGCGCCTGTGGACTCTCGCTCGGCAGGTCGGACCGATGCATAGGGATTATAAAATAACTAAGAAAAAAAAAACATTAAAATTATTCGGGAAAAAATAATATTATAATGTGGGTATTTTCATCTCAAATCGGGCAGGCTAAAAGGGTCTAATTTTTAATTTTGACAAAAAAAATATATGTTTTGGGGGCATTTCTCAAATGAAGGAGGGCGCAAACCGCATGTTCCCCAGATTTTTCGTTCTCGAGTTACGAAGCGTAGAAGCCGCAGTGGCAGAAACTAGTGTTTTTGCCTGCCGTCGCAGGTCGCGTGTTTGACACCCTCTGCTGACGCTAGTGTTTTTTCTACACTCTTTTAACTTTCTCTCCTCATTTAATAAGTACTATAAAGATACCTTGACGTATTCAAATATTTTTAGAAATTGTATTGTTTTCTAAATAAAATGTCAAACTCGTCACTCAGGTCGATTTTTGGTCAACTTTGACAGGTCATTACTTTGTCTGTACTTAAGGTAAATTTTCTTTCTTTGGCTCTATAGAAAGCCCAAAGCAAGCCCATTATAGATATAATAATATCATTATGATCTGTCGACTAGCCGCTCCGCTACCTTCACGTAAACGTTGTAAGAAATAACAAATGTTGAAAGTTTGAGGTCGATTTTCTCAAAAACCCCATTTTTGTAAATTTTTATTTTTAATTATTTTAGATATATTAGTCGATTACAAGAAAAAAACAATCTAGAAATGTAATATTTTGGTTGTATGTCCTCTATTAGAGCCGCAATCGCGTGAAATGTGTGCTCATTTGACTAAAATACAGCAACCTTACCGGCATTGTGCGCCTCTGCGATTTCGAAAATATGTTTTTGTTTGCTTACGTTTTCAAAAAAGAACGCGAAGTAGGCGAACTTGTGATATTCATTGTAATTTAAAACTTGAAATAAGGTTGAAACCACATAAGCAAGCACACTACAAAACAATAAGTAACAAGTATATACAAATCAAAAGGCCACGCAACATGTCAAAAATTATTTCTATATAGAAGTTCAAAATAAACGAGGGTGGCTACTCATTATCCAGCATATTACGAATAAATGATAAATTCTCGCACCATTCAAATCTTGTGCATAAATTTTCTGGAAATATGGGCCGGGTTTTGTTCTCCTCACATCTTGCAGGTCGCCGACGGTTGACTGCACAGTTCTTGCACCTCAGTGATGTAGAAACGCGCGCACAGAACCAGTAAAAAATACAGAAACACCGATAACACATTTTCCGAAGGCCATACATTTTTTTTTACTGGTTCGACGTAACTGTGAATTAGTTTTCGCACTGTGTAGGCGTCGCGCAGTCCACGGTTGCAGTTTGGAACATGCCGGCACGCACTCACTGACGATCGTTTGAATTTCGGGATGCAAAGCGGTACGTGCATTCCTTGACACGTGTAGGCAGCTACTCTGGGCTTTCGCAAATCTTTTCGAGGGCAACGTTCAAGGCGCCTTCCTCCAGTGTCTTCCTCCACACGTTTGAGGATCGGATGCCCCTTGGTGGGTTTACCTTCTCCCACTCCTTTCTCAATTGAGCTCCCGGAAACGCGTGAGCTTCTCTTCGGCAATTGAGAGTAGAACGATCCCTCTGACTTTCGGTCTGAGTGCATCAACGAAGCTTTGCGCGTTCGTTATGGAGTACGATTCTGTATAGTTGTCAAGTTATACATGGATGCCTGGTGCTTGAGCACGCCGCCCGAGCTTTTCCCGTGTCCTGATGCGGAAAATGTCCACTTGGGACCGCGCCCCGTGGAGAGATAGTGCAACCAGCCTCTGCTGCGCTGTCATCGCGCGACGCAGCAGAGGCTGGTTGCACGATTTCTCCACGGGGCGCGGATCCGCCGGGGCCGAGATGCGCTCCGATAGCAAACCGAAACTTAAAAACCCGTCGAATTTGTGCGGTTTTTCAGAAAGCCGTAAAATGCTTCGCGTGCCTTCTATCGTTCTGCAATTTGTTGATTTAGTGTTTTTTAGTGATGCACAGCAATTTTCTAGTTGAAACCATGCCCTTAAACACAATATTAAAAAAAAGTTAATTACGCAAAAATAATTAACAATCTCATTATCCCGGACTTTAATAATTTCCTAAATAGGCCCCTGGCCCAGGACCAAAACGGCACAAGCCTTCTTTTGTTGCGACGCGTAGTTTTCGCAATATCGAATTGGTCCACTTTTCGTGAAACACCCTGTGTATGCACAATGCGTTTCGAAGTTACTATAAAAGTAAACTGAATAGTCCTAGTTTAGCGGACCACTGGAAGTGTATTAATTAATTCCGTTACGAATTCGGAAGATGTCTTGGGAGGACGATCAAATTGAGAACCCTCGGCCTACATGGTTATTTTTTTTTTTAATCTTCTTGGCTTTTTCGTGCGTGAGGTAAAATCTGGGCATTCGATAAGGCAAGATTAATTAAAGACTTGAGTGTGTTGTTGATGGTCTCAATTATTTCAAAACGAAAAAAACACACAAGAGGACGTTTGTTTCGTCCTCCTGTGTATTTCTTTCGTTTTAAGTCATAAGGAGGTTTTATCGTTTTTGTATTCAAGATCGTGTTGTGGATGGTCTAGCTTTCTCACGTAAGTCATCGCGCAGTCAGCGCCTGACCGCGCTCTAAACTGCGCTCTGATATACAGACACGAACACAGACTTAAAGCGCAAGATGAGTTTTCATTCACTGTGGTTGATTAGTTTAAGGAATAATAGGATTGCTTCCTCTTATCTTTCATTAAAACACCAGTTGAAAGTAGCGCTTGTCTTGTCCTGTCCTTGCTTGTTCTTGGTCTTTCGCGCTAATAGCTTCATGATGTTCGAGCAACTAGGCCACCAACTTATTTTGGCCTCGTAGGGTCGGCGGCGTCTCAACGCTGCGAGTTGATGCGCCGCACATGACGTCAGCAACGCGGCGCAAGCGCAGAGAGAGCGATCGACTTCACGGGCGCTCTTTGGCCGCTTAGTTTCGGTTTGAGGTCGTCTGCAAGGATGACATTTCTCGCACCGTAAATCCCAGTACGAATATAATCAGCATTTCATGTCACGGCTAGACCATAATGAGGTTGATTGTCGATTCTCCAATTACATTAGGCCCCAATTACATTATGCCCTCCCTCAAGAATGACAATTTAAGAAGTGGATGAAAACTTTTTAGTTAACTCGCTAACTAATTTACCGATTTCGCCTGTTGTGGCAGCTATAGCCCCCAACTTAGCCGCAAAGCTAAAAAAAAAAAAACTAACGCAAATTTTTTTTCTCTTTTTTTAAATTTGGAATGGTTAAAGTAGCACTTTGTTATTTAGGCACGCCAGAGTCGAGACTAAACAGGATTTTACGATTTGAATGTAGGAAGTAGCTTCTGGCAATGCTTTGAAACGGTTCGTGATGACGTCATCCTGACCCGCCGTCTTCGTCACTTCCGCTGAAACGTTACGTTGGGGCCCGCGCACTCGTCGTATGCCTTCTGCGCTTCCTTTCGCCTCGAGTTTGACCGAAATTCAAGTTCGCATCGACCTCATTGGTTCTGCCGGCATGACGTCATTGTGACGTGGAGCGTAATCGACCTTTCATTGGCTCGGCGCTACGAAGAAGGCGGTGACGCGGTGCGTTCGCGGGGTTCCTGATTGGCCCTACTCTGCTGCAGCTTCCTGCTCAGTCCATTGGGTTGGGCGGAGTTTACATTCGCTTTTATTTATTTATTATTACTATTTTTTTTTTTATTGGACTCTGGCAATGGCGAAGTTTATTGCTCCCAGAGTCGGTGGAGGTTTTTGGTTTCCAAACTTGACGCCGAACGTAAATATTTAAGTCTCTCAGGATACTCTCGACTGTTTGCGTTGCTTCCAGTTTCTGTTTGCGTTTGCTCGTTTATGTCGTTATTCATTTCGGAATTAAATTTGGCCGCGTCTATTTCCAGCCTCGCCCTGACCACCTTCACTATCTACTTATCCGGGTTGACGTATATCATACACATCCTATGGGAGGGATTGGGGTTTAGGTGGCGCCCTCTCCTCTTTCATGCTGATGACGTCACGGACCTGTTTCGTTTGTTGCGTGAAATGGCAGTGACTTATTCGTTGGTACGGAACGAGAAGCTCGACGGTAAAGATCACGCGCTCTGCGCCAATGCCAACTCTATAAGATAATCTTGGACGCGAAAAAGCGTATGAAAGCGACTGGACCCGGCTGAAAGCGTCATAACCGACCGCCATAATTGCCGTGCATTCGAAAGCGATTGATGGATCGTATGTGCTTAGACAACTGTTTGCTCTTCAGTTGTTGTGTGTCTGTGTGTGTGTGTGGGGGGGGGGGGGCAGATAATTTGATCAGAAATTGTAGATGCACGCCACCGCTCTGTCCAGGAACAAGCGGACGTTTCTCTAGACCAGGTGGCGCAGAAAGCGCCACCTGGTCATCTTGCTGCCTAGATCGTCTGCTGATACTCAAGCTATGGTGTACCACGGTAGTCAAGCCTCGCTGAGGCGGGCCTACGCTTGGCAGACTGGTGCACCCCTTAACGAAGCATTTTTCCAATTATGGTGGCGCAGACTAGATCTTGACGCGTGGCTGCTTCCAATGGCGTATAACTATGGCGCCGCGTCCTGAAAAAGTGGTCCCTTGATTTCCGCCTGATGTCCTCATAGAAGTGTCATATGCTGTCGCCGGTCGCGATCCTGGCGGCGTCCCAGCAGCGGTGGTGCATCTGGCGGGCGCCTGTTCCGCTGCAGGTCGCCCTCCAGTGGGACAGGCGACGGAAGCTTCGGCAGCCGGAAGTTGGGACGCCGCGACGACAGCGACACCTTGCGTTGGCCCGTGTTTTTCCACCGGCGTTTCTACTACCAACCGCCAGGATCGCGGCATTCGACAGCGTGACACTCCGGCTTTCGTGAATGTCATTTGGTGCCACTTCGGAGGACCACTTCTGATATATGGCTGCATGCAGGATAGGATGCTAAACACGCTAGTTGGCGACGCACTCCAGGCACCATATTAAAACGAGAGTGAAGGTAGAGGATGGACAATAGACGTGGTTGTTCGATCTTATCTGAAAACGCTGTCCAGTCGTAAGCAGTGAGCCGGCGTTTAGATAGTTCGCTTTGGGGATTTGTCCGACCGCAAGAACTTCTCGTACGAAGCACACCTTAAAAATGTACGTTTTATCAGCGCACAACGAGGCTTGCAATCATACAGAAAATCATATTTAACATAGTCTGTCATTCACAATATCCTTCACGTTCCTCGTATAAAACTATCTTTAAAAGAAATTGGATAGTTCTTAGTGCGCAAAAATTCACATGTATGGGTGAGCGAGAGAAAATTAGTTTGAGATGCGGCCGAATCAAGAGAACCGAGAAGATAATGTGAAAAGTAAACGTGTAACAAATGAAAGAAAAAGGTTGGCGAAAAAAAAATCTCTGAATATTTTTTTTCTTTTTTTCTACGGGGGAAAAAAAAGGAGGGGGGGGGGGGCTGCGCTAGTACGATTTACGGTGGCAGGTAATTTTCGACAACCTTGCTTTCCTCTCGGTTTATTCTGAGTGCCCTCTACAAATGGTAATGAGATTTCGCATTATACATTTAACGTTTCCCGCGTCCTTTTTTAACCCGCTTTGTGTGAATCGGGCAAAATTCTGGACAACGACGATGCGCCCGGTACACTCCAACCGAACGACTCGGTTAATGTAACTGGTCAGATTACTCGAATTTCTCCGGCAGTTCCACTTTCTTAAAAGTCGTCCGTTGCCGCCGCTGTCGCGTAATTCTTTTTTTTTTTTCGGTGGCAATTAGATAGCAATTTTATCACGATTATTGGGTGGAATTGCCGCCTCTTTAACTTAATTTCCCAAATATATCTTCTTATCTCGACTTGCAGCCTTTACGATATGCGCGTCCACTTCACGCACATTGAGCTGTTTTAGGTTCCTTTTTTTCGATTTCTTTTTCGCGCTCCGCGACGCAAGCTGGGTGTCGATGCATCCTTGACGTTGATGTGTGTCTTGCTGGCTTCACTGAATGGTGTCTTTTTACTCCTTTTCTACTTGGTTATTTTGCCGGCAAAACGCGTAAATATTTATCTCTGGCACATCAGCACCGCTACGCAAGGACGTAACCTTTCTAAAAAAAAAAAACATTTGGGAACCAAAAATAAAATAAATGAAATATCCTATTCGGGGTGAGAGTGACGTGGAATGAAAAGTGACGTTATTGCTGACATAAATACACCACGACTTTTATTTTTTTTTACCATTCAACGTTTTTGTTTGTTTTTATCTAGTATTTTACTGAAAATATTGAATCCAAATTGCGATACAGGCGAGTTGGTTCGTGAGGCAACTAAAACAACAGCGCAGAAATAACAAATGGGAGGAACGTGTGGACGGTATAGAGGGTCTTGATTTCAACTGATTCTATAATAGAATGAATAAATGGTTAGTTCGATGTTTTTTTGTTTTATTAAATAATAACTTGAAGTTCAGCGCTTGGTTCCGTCTGCGTCTTCCTTGTCTTTATTATTTGCGTGCCGCTTCCAGTTGTATTAAAATGATTTCTGTGCTCCAGTTCGGTACTCGGATGATCTATGATGCCGCCAAACGTGCGACTTCGGTTTTTCTTTTTTTATTTAATTATATTTCTTTTAAATTTATTATTTCTTGGGTTTTTATTGCTAGCAAATTCCGCAAAATGTTTTTGCTCTTTTCGGCGTTGAAAGCACTTATAGGGGCTCTTCTTTTCTCGGTTTAACCGGAAAACACCGAAGCCGATTTATATATTTTGCGAATGTTATAGTATGAAAGACGTACATAGTATGTAGACCGCTTCGCGGAGTTATCTGGGAAGCTAACACCCGGCTCGATAACGCCTGGCGCGTAATATGCTTTTGCTCGATTAAATTCCCGATCAATGAATCAATCCTCGATAAATGGCCCTGGTAACGCCCCGGGCAACCAACATTGCCCGTCTAGTATTCCCGATAACACACCCTGCAGGAGAATGGCTGTGACCCGTTATGCTCGTATTCACCTAGAAAAAGTAGTCCGGCCCCTCGCGGAACGTTACTGATTTCCCCTTTCATGCGTCGAATTAAAATACACGTAGGTGAATATCTTAGATTATCCTGACGTTGTGTCGAGACGAGCACGTTTCAAACGCCAGAAGCGTTAATGTTTCTTCCTTCGATAACCAAATCTTGGAAGAACTACTTCTCGCAACGCATAAACAATGCGCAAAGCTTTTTTTTTTTTTTTAATTGACTTTACGGCGAGTTTAGATTACTGTGGGACCAGTGCGTGAGGTTGCGATAATTTTAAAGAAGGAACTAGAAAGAGGTTACGTTTGAGATAATCAAGCCTACTCTTAGCATTGTTAGTCGCGTAATACACGTTCGTCGAGCAACATTGATGGTCGCCATTTTTTAGACCTAGGCTTAGGCTTAGACTTCGACTTCGACCTTAGGCAGCTAGGCTTAGACTTAGGCTAGGTGGCGCAAGCTACCGCCCGTTACAAAGGGTATAGCCATTAACAGCCATCCATCCGTCCGTTGCGCGCAAAGTGTGTGTGTGTTGGGGTCCGAGTCTTCTCTGGACTCTGAGGCAGCATTCGTTTTCAATGCGTACGCAAGCGCGGGCCCACGAACCACGTGACCCATGATGGAACATTAGAAAACGCTCTCGTATCTAGGCACTACTATATATGCTGCGTAATCCCCCTCAACGCGGGGCACCAAACGCGAGCGGGACAATATATATCCCCGGGTGTTTAAAATTTTAATTAAATCTCTCGTCCGGGCAACGCTGGGACTGCGACTCGGCGCGCCGCGCCGGCTGTGTTTGCACGGCCCTCGGGGGAAGAAAAAAAATAAATAAAAAAGTTCATTACTTCAAATAAGCGGCTTGCTGATTTTTAAAGACTCCTCGACACTGGCTTATTTTCGCTTGAATTGCTTACTTTGCGCACTCGTTTTTTTTTAAATCTTTTTCCCAAAACTTCATTTGGGTTTGGGAAAGGAGTTTTTGAATGTCATTACTAAGCCGCTTTCAACATCAACAGACAAGTTCGTGCGTGTGTGTTTAGTATTGCATAGTTCGGGTTGTTGTTGGGCGAATCCATTGTGTCTTTACCGTGTCAGAGTTGGGCTCAAGTTAAGCGTGTTTTTGTTGGCGTTTTTTTTTTTTTTTGGGGGGGGGGGAGGGGGAAGGAAGGAGTATGGAGGCACTTGCGTTTTCTCGGGCGAAAGTGTGCTTGAACTTTCTCGAGTCGGAGTGGATTTTAGTGCGCGCCCACCAGCGCGTCTGAGGTCCTCAACGCGCTTTCGTGTTTTGTGTGTCCGTTTTGATGTATGCGTTCACCTGTTTGAGTGAAATGTTTCGCTGCATTCCCACTCCGCATTGGCTCAACTTTAATTTTCTCACGAGAGCCTTCTGCCGAGACTCTTACGCAATCATAGTTATAAAACAGCGGAGAAATACTGAATTTTTAAGCAACCGTATACGAGGTGAATAAACGCAGGCTTTTTTCCGAGATTTGTGGAAGAGCTTTCCTTCGTACACCGAATTTTTGTTTGGTTCGGCAGTTTCTTTTCAAGCCTGTTAACAAACAAAAGAACGACCGTGGAAATGAGGTAAGCAAGCGACGGCACCTAACACACGAAGTCGAATAAAACGCATCCCTCCCGCTTCGGAGATGCGTTTTATGCGGAAACTATTTTTCGTTCCAGGTATCGAACCGAAACTCTTTTCGGTTCGATTCAGGTTACGGTTCACATATTTCGGTTCAGGTTCAGCTCCGGAGCGGAAAAAAAATGACGGTTCGAACCTGTGCATACCGGTTCATATAACCGCCGCTGGTGCGACCCCGCCGCATTTTGGAGACAAACGCGGACTCGCGATAATAATACGAACAAAGTTTACGCCCGCCAAACCACAGTTGTGCTTGTATAAACAACATATATTCCATTCCTCGTAACGCGTCCGCTGTGACCAGTCTGCGCGGGACGGAGAAAATTGTATACGGCATTCAGTGTCCAGAAATTGAGCCGGCTGCTGCCGTGATATGCCGCCCGTCGGGTCCAGCCGCTGCTAACCTGCAATGTGCTTGGCGGAGTTCGTCTTTTTTTTTTCTTCTCCCGTCGTGCATTTCATGGGACTGTTTTCGTAACACCCTTTTGTCCCCGTCTCTATTGTGGCTCGTTGAAAGCACGACATGCGCTCGTTTTGTTTCATTATTCTTTTCTTATTTTGGCGGGATTCTTTTATGCGTCGGTGTAGGTGACAGCCTGCTTTAGATTTGGAAGCGTCCACGTGAGCGTTGCTGCGCTATAGTTCCAGGTAGACGCGCTTTTCCCACGCTGTTAGAATCGCGTTGGAGGCGCTTCGGCGATTTGTTTTTAGCTCACTCTATTCCGATTTAATTATCTCTTTCTTGCTTTCCGTCTCGTCTACCTGCCTTTGTCCTCCGGCGGTTCAAACGCAAATCTATATTTTTTCCTCTTTTTTTCTTCAATTTTTGTATGTTTGGTTTGCCAAATACTCGCCATACTTATAAAACATATTTTTCTTACTTTTTTCTCTCCTTGTCTTGGGGTTGTGTAAGTACGACCGTTCACCAGCTAGCCTGCTCTATTACCCGCATTTAAAAACTCGAGTTTTTTTGTTTGTTTGTTTTTGCGCGGTGACGTTTTTTTATATTCTAATTTAATTTTTAGATGCGTCATATTGGTAGGTTCAAATTAAAAAAACCATAGATATTTTGCACGTTTTTTTTTTTTCGGAGATATAGTATACGGGAGTGGCGGAGAAACGTGAGCCGTGTTTCTCGGCCCGGTTAAGTAAAACTACGCATCGCAGGAAGCTCAAAGTCCGCGAGATTGACGCTGGTGGTTGGGATAGAACGCAAAATTTTGAGAGCATTACATTACCCGGATAAAAAGATAATTAAAAAAATGAAATTCCTCTTGGAGCAGGCGTCCACTAAGCCTAATATCGTCAAAACAAAACTGGACATTCGGGACGCTTGTAAAATTTATGTCCGTAAGAAACTCTTGACGTGTTTTTTTTCCGTTGAAATGGATGCTACAGGTGCCCACAATCTCTTTTTTTTCTTCTCTAATATTAGGCTTAAAACGCTAATAGAGAGTAAAACAGCTTGTAGAGAAATTTAGTTTTTTCTAAATTGTCTTTTGTTCCAGCTAACGTCATGTTCTCACTTTCGCGTTCGCTCCCAAACGCTCGCGTCACATTCTCGTGGAATTTGAGATTTCTGCGATGTATAGTTAATTTACCCGGGCCAAATAACGCTGTTCTCGTTTCTCGGGAACTCGTTGTATATTCATTTTCTTAAAGCAAAATGTAGTCGGCACACTTGATTTTGTCCAGCGATTGCCAAATGTTCCAGCCACAGTCGTGTTATTTATCCGGACGTGGCTATTTTTTTTTACTTAGAATTTCAGTTTGGGTTGTTATTGTGGGCGCCACGGGTTGTTTCCTTTAGCCTAACCCTGGAATAACGCGTCGATATCGTAAAATTGAGTGCGCTTAAAGTGCGCAAGAATTCAGTTCTTATAGTATGGGAATTGCCGAAGGTAACGCGTGGGTGATCTTTTTTATTATTTTATTTTTAAGAGGTCGAGTGACTTAGTTGTGCTGTATTTGTCCTTCATGTCGCTTTCCTTATATCCTTGTAACTTGTGGTTAGGGTTCCGTGATTTCGGTAAATACTGATAAACCCCCGAGTTGGTTCTCTCTGAAATGGGGGAAAAACCTTCAAGGGTAGAAATCGTTATCCACAGCTTTATTTTGTGCTCGCCCTGAACACAGCACTCACTAAACTGTCGAGAGGCATCAATTCTTTCTTCGGAAATACTACCGATTCGCTCTCTTCTCCGTAGCCGGACGCTTTCTCGGAGCATTTGGGTTACCCCTATATGTCTCACTGAGACTGGGAAATCTCGCTGCCTTTTTCGTACTTTCTTTTTAATAAAATGCCTCCTACACCCTAAAACAAGCACGAGAGGCTTTGTCTCTGTAGGAAGGTATTGGCTGTGCACGCCGTGTCCCGGATCGACACGACACCACGACACATCGTCGATTCGCCGCCCCCTCCAGCCCGGAGATAGCGGTGCCTCTAGAAGGTGCTCTCGAACCAGATCTCTCGAGGGCTCGTGATACGGCTCTACTCCGTTCAGCCCCTAAGCTGACAGTGCGGTGGAAGCTATACGTCCTCGTTGTACCAGCCATCCATCCATCTTTCGCCACGTGATCACGCTCCTCCCATCCATACCCGTGCGCAGATTGCGGTGATGAAAGAGAAACGGTTGATTGGTCTGGCAAGCACTTAGCTTCTCTAGCACTGTCAGCGTAGAAGGCGAGAACGGAACATAGGCGTGCGGTATAGTGCGGCCCCCCCTTCGTCATCGCCGATCCATCGTCGGACCGCTGTCGATGGGTCCCTGGCACGCCACGGACTCGTCTCGGGTCCGCCCCTTTCGTTCTTGGCGGTCGGGGTCGGCCAACACCTACTCGTGTTCACCCTCGAGAACCGCAGTAGAAAAAGTTGGGCACCTCGCGGAGCCGTTGCTCATTTCCCCCTTTATACGCTGAAGTAAGTTATGTGCAGATGCGTCTTAGATTATATTGACGTTATTTTGTCGAAACGTGCGGGCTTCGAACGCCAAAAGCATCGTTACTTCATTCGACAACCAAATATTTTAAGAACTATTCCGCGCAGCGCTTGAATATGTCGCGAAACTTCCCTTTTCCTCGATGTGACACTGAGTGTAGGTATGCAAGGCCGTCGTGCTAGAGTCTCTACGTCACTCACAGAAGGCCAGTGCGGAGCATAGATAGGACAAGAGTGCCGCGTCAACGTTCGGGTGGTGCCCTCACTGGCATGAACGCGAGTTCCTCCGGCAGGTAGCAAAGAAACCTCCCAGAGAACTACGCGGCTTTGTTATCTAAGCGGTGTTGGGCTAACCCGCGGTTTTCACTCTTAATTTAGGCCCTTTCCTGTCAGCCAGAATCCCGTGCGTGGAATCCAAGGGCACTGATTTCCTCCAAGATGTGCCATGTGTGCCTGTCGTGGATGGCCTTGTCCTCGGGACTTGCGCTCCTTTCCATCGAAGAACGCAGAAAGGGAAAGGGCAATAGAGGGTTTTAGTAGGTCGTTCCGATGAATTTGATAACGATGCTTTTGCACGAGCAAGGGCGTCGGCGGAGTATTGGGTGTCGTTATCTGAGTCATCTACTAAAACTCCTCAATATTTCCCGCCCTGCATGAAGCCCTTGCCTGGACACTTGGCGAAAAAGTCGTCGAGAAATGCAGCGGCTGTGATTGGCGGGCACCAAGGTTGAAGTGCGGCGTCGGCCAATCATGGCCGCCGAATTTCTCGCCGACTTTTTCGCCAAGTGTCCAGATTAAGGTCCCTGCTTAGCACGAGTTCACAGGTTGGCCTTCGAGCTATGGCAACGTAGCCCGATACAAGTTCATACAACGTGTCCCCAATTACCGCGACGTGCCCCAGTCTGCCGCCACTTAGTGCTACGTGACGTGCGCCTAACGCAACGTACCCCAACTTTTCGGAACCATAACTCTAGCTTACGTGACCCGGTCAGCGTCACAAAGTGCGGACTGGCCTTGCTTAGCGCACGCTTCATTTCCTGGACTGTCACGCCGTGGGCCAGCTGACTATACCCCGTCTAACCGTACGACGGACCGCAGCGGACGCTACGAGTCATCCTAACCAATCAGACGCTGGGAACGTGTCACGTGACCACGCGTCCCGCCCGTCGCCGCCTTCCTCTCTAGAGTCACGTGGCACTCACAAGGCGTGGGATTGGCGTCGATGGCTCGTGCAGTCCTCTGCGGTTCATCGTAAGCTGAAACGGAGTATAACACGCGACACGATTGATGGAGGACGTTGATTGCGTTTCACATTTATTAGTCGAGCACGCTTCGCTCCATCTTTTTGTATTGCCGTCGATGCCGGCTCGGGTAGGCGAGACCTGTCGTTCTTTATTACTCTCTCGGAGCTGTTGCGCATTCTGATGTTCTTGTAGGAGCAATCTACTGGGTCGCCTTTGGGTTGTTGCTGACATCGGTCATAGTTTTTAGGAGGTTGTCCATTTCACGCAGCAGGTTTTGTGGCGAATGCCCACCAGGACATTCGCCGCTTCACGGTTGTGACCGAGGTGGAAGTAAACTTGAAACCACCTGTGGTGAACAAGCTGTGGCGCAATTTTCGCGTGCTCCCTTTGCGAAGGGATCGTGAGCACAGGTAGTATGATGAACAGCTACCGTGGGAAGGCGCTCGAGGTCAAGCAATGAGTCTTGTTCGCTTGCAGTTTTCATGATCTGAGTGGACCTGAGGCTTTCATGTGCCTTAAGTCCCCATGAGCACACGATTCTCATGACCTTGCCGATCCCCATGCATGGCTAGTGGTGCTTGTGGGCTTGCTGTGTGGGCCTGTGGCTTGGGACTTGTGGATCCTCGCGGGCTTGTGGTCTTCGCGGAATTGGGGTTTCCGCGGTCTTGGGGTCTTTGCGGTCTTGGGGTCTTCGCGGTCTTGGGGTCTTCGCGGTCTTGGGGTTTTCGCGGTCTTGGAGTCTTCGCGGTCTTGGGGCCTTCGCGGTCTTGGGGTCTTCGCGGACTTAGGGTCTTCGCGGACTTGGGGTCCTCGCGGGCTTGGGGTCCTCGCGGGCTTGGGGTCTTCGCGGGCTTGGTGTCTTCGCGCGCTTGGGGTCTTCGCGCGCTTGGGGTCTCCGCGCGCTTGGGGTCTTCGCGCGCTTGGGGTCTTCGCGCGCTTGGGGTCTTCGCGCGCTTGGGGTCTTCGCCGACTAGGGGTCTTCGCGGACTAGGGGTCTTCGCGGACTAGGGGTCTTCGCGGACTAGGGGTCTTCGCGGACTAGGGGTCTTCGCGGACTTGGGGTCTTTGTGGCTTGGGGTCTTCGCGGCTTGGGGTCTTCGCGGACTTGGGGGTCTTCGCGGACTGGGCGTCTTTCGCGGACTGGGGGTCTTCGCGGACTTGGGGTCTTCGCGGACTTGGGGTCTTCGCGGACTTGGGGTCTTCGCGGACTTGGGGTCTTCGCGGGCTTGGGGTCTTCGCGGACTGGGGGTCTTCGCGGACTGGGGGTCTTCGCGGACTGGGGTCTTCGCGGACTGGGGGTCTTCGCGGACTGGGGGTCTTCGCGGACTGGGGGTCTTCGCGGACTGGGGGTCTTCGCGGTCTTGGGGTTTTCACGGGCTTGGGGTTTTCACGGGCTTGGGGTTTTCAGTCCTCACGGGCTCGCGGTCGTCGCGGGCATGTGGTCCTTATCTGATCCATCTCTCATCCTATAATCGCCATCCGCTTATGGTCATTTATACCTTACTGTTCCGGCGGATTGTAGGCTTGTAATGAGGGGCACATATTATGTAGGTCTTTTTATTTATCGTGCTATATTACGTAAATCTTCTGCTGGAGCCGATCATGTGTTGTATGCATGTCCACACTGCTCTTAATCAGCCTTCCTTTAATTACAAGCCTAAAGGACTGTGGGGATGTTGGACACACAACTTTGGCAACGATGGGGCGGGCGCGCGAAGGGCGTGGACGGGGTCATCACTGTTGTATTTATTGAGCCGATGTTCCGATGGTGACCCGAGCCCCTTTCTCCGGACAAGCGGTGAGCGAGAATACCACAGGACGTAAGACCTTAAATGATGTTGACATTTCGGCTAGTTCGTAGTCTAACGCATCGAGGCGCTTAGCGTACAAATTATAGGGAAGCACAGGAAAGAAAAGAGCGCCACTCACAATGTGTACTGACAGGAAAATAAGGAGAAAGAAAAAGACAGGTGGATCATTCTTTTTTCTTTGTCTTTCTATTCCTATCAGTAAGCATAGCTGTGAGTGACGCTGTCTTCTGTCCTGTTCTCCTTCTCTCTACTTTGTGCGCTAATACCTCAATATCTTAAACGGCACTTTCAGAGATTTACACCTATAGCTATGTCCTTTCAGGTGCCTTATTTTGAGTACTACGCCCTTTTTAACCGTACAATAGGGTGTGAAAAGGGGGCTACATGAAGTTAGGGGAATTAGTATTGTTTCGAAAGCATGCTTTTAAGCGCGCACCCCGCGGTCACGGTATCACTCGGGCGCGTGCTTAAAGCGTGCTTCAAAGGCTCCTGCAGTGCGGGACGCGAAACACGGTAACGGTTTGCTAAAAGTCCCTGTTGTCGTAATGCCGTAATCGATTACCGTATCATGCTGGAGCCGGCCCGGGAACATAGATCCGCGAGCATGACGTACAGTCGCCGACCACATGGGAAAGCTCAGGGGAGCGCATGGCTCCGAATACCGCTAGGGTACATCTAACGGAAGAAATATGAGTTGACATGGAGGCTATTGTGTGCACGAGCGACATTTCAGCGACTGTTAGATTTTTGGCGTTACCACTCCCCACTAGGTCGGCAAACAATTGCTGGGTCAACACCGATATTCGTGGTGCTGGATGAAACAAACAAGCCCGGTGGTTCACTGCTTAATTTTGGCTCTGGTCTCGGAACCTTTCTACATTCGGCGCTGAAGTCAACATGAACTTAGCTGAGCAACAAAACTGAGCAACCGCCGAAGCCCCGATAACAGCTGAGCTTCCTTCTGATAGACAGCCCGAGGCCTTCTTAGCCACGCGCTCGTCCGGGCTTTTCCATATCGTCCACGACTCGTACCTTCTTTTGGGTCGTTTCTTTCTTTCGTTTTCTTTTTAGCTCGTTATGTTTGCTCTTGCAACCCGGTTCGGGTTTCCAACCCGGAGGCAGTTCTCCGCTGTCAGTAATGAAGAAAATGCACCTGAGCAATAATTGGAATTTGTCGTTTGCTCTGTCTCGATATCTTGGTTTTGAACCGATTCGAGGCCCGAGGCGACTCGATTCGAGAAATTCGAGCTCCCCGTTCGCCGGATTCAAAATGGCCCCCTCAAAGAAAAACAAAAACCAAACACGATGAGAAACAAACCCGTTTAATGGAACAGGAGATCCCTTTTACGTCAGCTGTCTTTTGTGCTAGTTGTTTTTTTTTTTTCGTTCTAAGTTTAAACTTTTTATTGCTGGAAACCAACATTCACTCTTATTTCTTTTGCACGTAATTTTGCGTGTTGTTAAGATCCCGGTGCTTTTTTGCGCGTATTCGTTCTGTGTCCTCGGATTTTACTGTTTCTGGGTGGAGGTAGGCCCTCCAAACATCTTCATCGATTTCGTATTGTCTCGGTCGGTTGTAGTATCCTTGTAGCGACATGTCACAGTTCTGTCGATCTTTTGTTTCCGTCCCGTTTTTTTTATCTCCTTTATTATTTTTGTGGATTTTCTTTTAAATCGTTATTTTAAATATTTGCTGGAATTTTTATTATTTTTGATGGCAGGGCAGATATATAACCTTTTATATCAGTCTATGCGTTCGAGCAGCATTTTGACTTCGTAGGAACGGGTAGCAACTAATTGATTTTCGAAAATGTTGCGCAGACTCCGTGCTCCAAATGCTCCACAGTTTTCCGTGTTTCCTTGTTTGATAACTTAGAAGAAAAAAAAACATGAAAAAGGACACACTCACTGCCGGTTTGGCGGTGTCGGCTCAACCGGCAGCCAGTCTCTTGTTTTTTATTAACATATATTTTTATTTTAAAAAGATTATGTATGTCATATCAGCCTTAAGTCGTTTGCTTTACGTTATTTGGTACCTTATTTTTTTTTTCGTGGATTAATTTTGTGTTTTAGGGGGAATCTTTTTACACTTTGTCGAACTTTAGAAATCCACGTTGAGAGCTCTCCTGGGCGTTTACGTTGACGAAGACAAAAAGCGCATCGAACAGGTCTAGTCGATGTTCTCGTGGAAAATAATTCCGAATTCGGTTTACGCTTGGCCGGGCAGAGCATCGTGCCAAACGGAAATGATTTGCGTCTTCCTCACTTGACCTGTGTTACGCTCAAGCCCGACGATATTCCCTCCGTCCACATAATTACGTCTTTGATTTCAAATTACAACCTCGCAATGATCGTGCACTTGGAACTGGATTCGCGACGTCATCATTTTGGAGGCCAGCGCAAAATGCATACTATAGACAAGAGTCTCCATTTTGCGCTGGCCTCTTTGTGTGACGTTGAACGCCGTGCAATTTACGGTCCTGGTTATCTGGGAGGTGTGGGCCGAGTAATGGTATGACGTCACCGCCCCTTTCCTTAGAGGGGAGAAAGTAAACGTGTCCTGATGGAGTGTTCATTTTAACGGAGTGTCTGGGTCGTTGGGGCGAAAGCGTGGCCCCTAGGGGAAGATAAAGCGAGTCGACTGCGATGGCGCACTTCTTCCTCATTTCAGGCGTTGGGAGATTGGGGCCGCCAGGGCTAGAAGACAAAGGATGAAAAAGGAAAGCTTGCTTTGAGACTCGGGCCAATTTGCGTTCTGAAAAAAATTAAAGGGAAACTCGAAAGAAAAAAAAATATAGAGGGACGCGCGGTTTTTGTCCAATCAGCCAATGTCTTCGAAGTTTCGCGGAGGGCGTGGCAAATCAAATTAGGTCATCGTGCTGGAACACGTCATCAAGAAGGGTGGTGAGTCTATGACGTAATCAATAATGGTGCTGGGAAAGGGGGCTGGGAGCTGGCGCGTATTTGGGACTGCGTTACTTAATTGCAGTTGACAGTCAATCACGCCTGTAGTTCCCTAGGTACTAGATGTCGGGTCCTTGTTTCCAGGAAAAATTTTGGGGGAAGAAGTTGAAAAAGAAAGGCAGGGAAAAAAAAGGCTATTCGTTGCCGAATTAATTTGATGAGTGGATGAATCTCTTAATCGATCGATCTTTTTGTATATCCTGCAAAGGTCGTACAAAATGTTTCTACGGGGTGGAAGAGGGAGGGACACAGTGATGACGAAAACAAATGTTAATGTGTAAAGAACGGGACCATTCCTTGCTACCACATATGGGCTCTTTGTAGCTCACAACTCCGTTCCATAATCGCTTCTCCGAAGGAGTGGAACGTCTCTTGTTGTCACGTCCTTTACTATACCGGTTACGAAACCCCATCGACCAACATTGGCACCATGTTTTGTGCGTCGCCTCCCAACGCGACGCGTGTGATCGCCAAACGCACGACGCAGCTCTCCTGTGCAATGCATGCCGGATGTACACGCCTAAAATGTGGCGTTCTCGGACGATTAACGCAGCGTCTACTAGATGACAAGCACATTGATAGTCTATTCGAGTACATTTTTATGGGGTGTTTATTAAAAGGGGGCACAAAAAGACGTATTGGAGTTCGTCGCTTAATAGTGATAACTCAACCCATGCCCTCTGGACGTCGTATAAGAAACCCAGAATTACGATCGTGGTCGGCCTATTTTTGTATTCAACATTTTAGCGAAAATCGCGACGCGCCTGTCGTTCACGGTAAAGGTGCGTGTCGCGATCTTTACTCGAGTGTTTAGTATGAATACAGGCCGTACGCGATCGTAATTCTCCGAAACGAAATAAGCGTCTCGCGATCTTTGATCACGTGGTACAGGAAATAGGCCATGCATGTTCGAACTTCTTGGTTAGTGTGTTCGAGAACGACGGAGACTATATAGGGTTGAGTTACCGCCATAAAATGGCGAGCTCAGAAAGGTTTTTAGTTCTCCCTTAACTGGTATATATATAGACTTCCTTCGTGGGGGTATTAACTCGGCGAAAGCGATCTTTAATGCGGCGGTGCGAGTCGGCGTTCACTTAACTGATTATATTGCCGGCTCAGGTAAGTTTCCTGACCGTTCTTTTATGTGTGCTGCAGTATATGCACCACCCCGGAAATTCAACTATAAACAAATAATTAAGCAATACTGGCCATCCTAAAAGAAGAGAGAAAAAAGCTTTCAATGTTATCGTTAAAACGTTTTTTTTTTTTTTGTTTTGTTTTTAACCAGTGCGCGGATTAAATAGAAGAGCCCGTATGTCTCAGTTTTGAGTACAGAGGAACATAAATAGGACCCTTCGGCCTTAATATATATATATATATATATATATATATATATATATTTATTTATTTATTTATTTATTTATCGCCATCTCTTGTCTCCGTGCGAAACGGCGCCGTGTTGTTTGAAGACCGGTGGCGTCGCTGGCGTTTCCATAGGAGCTAAAGCCTTTTCTTTCCTTACTTTTCCTCCGGTAAGTTCTGCTCTTCGCATATTTTACAAAAAAATGCACCATCTGTGGGCAACGCTGCACAAAGTCGTAACGCGATAGGTTAAGAAACCGAATTTTCCGGTCGATTTAAAGAGCCTGCCGTCTCCTTGTTTCACCCTGTATATATATATATATATATATATATATATATATATATATATATATATATATATTATGGATATGCCAGCATTCTGTAGAACGCCCAGGCAGGAGGTGTACAAAAACAATATTCAAAAACAAGCGGAAGCAGTGCAAACAAACAGACAGAGCCACTACTCAACGAAGTGCGAGAGTAGTGCTTCACCAAAAGTATCTAATGATCTCAAATTTATAACACTTTCAGGAAGCTTATTCCACTCACACGTGGTTCTAGGAAAAAGGGATGCTTTAAACAAAGTGGTTCGACACAATGGTTCGACAAGTGTTAATATATATATATATATATATATATATATATATATATATATATATATATATATATATATATATATATATATATATATATATATATATATATAGCTTTTTTAACATCAAAACTGTTTCGCAGAAAAAAAAATTGAACTCGTTAAACTTCAGATTTGCATAGAATGGGTCGTGCATATGTGGTGCGTTTATAATTTGTTGCGTCCGGTTGCGGAACGCTCTGGATAATTTTGGATACGTTGCGGGCACCAAACACGCGTGCGCTTTCCCGGTTCATCGTAATGATGAAGGTAAGTTGAAATTTATTCGCGACCCGTGACGTGGTTCGATCTCGTGAGCGCATCGTTGTTCGGAGAGCAAATGCGCGCGGGCGATAGTTTCCTACCGCCGTAGTCTTCATTGGGTCACACTTATAGTCCTATTGAGTCACACTTATAGTTATATTGAGTCACACTTTATAGTCCAGCCGGCTTGTTCACCCTAATGGCGCCGAGGAAAGGCGTCGGGTGGCGGATCGTACGGTCCGTGGTTCAATTACGGCTCCGTTGCTTGGTATGTGTCGCTAATTATGATTAATTATGGCTAAGTACGCTTTTGTGCGCTTATGCATTGTTTGCTACGGGGTGTTACCTTGTGCCGCTTGTAAGGGAGTTTCGTCAAACGAGCCCCACGCTTTTCGCATGAAACCGAGTCCCTAAACGTATTTTGTTAAAAACGAAAAGTTTGACGACGCCGTCTAGCGGCAGAGACGTGAAGCTGAGGCACGAGGATATGGACCATCCGGCATACTGTGCTGCCGCCGAAATTTCCGTCGCTTTGTGGCGAGAGCGTGGAACTGCACATCGGAGATCCAAAGACAGGTGGTTAAAGTGGCGTGCGTTCTCGCGCGCGTGCTCGCGAATATAGGCACACACGAATTTTCGGTTTTTACTTTGCCCCAGCCATCTGTGGTCGTAATCGACTCACGTTCGACCCGAGCAACAGAACCACCGATCTGAGTGATAAAGCGACTCGACGGTGGGTCGATTGAAGCGACAGCAAACGCAAAGGCACTGTTATCGTTCTAATAAAAACGGCGGTGTATTTTTTTTGTGTATTCCTTCGTATACGGGCGTTGGCATGCAGAACTCGAACGCTGATCCATCAAGGACTATTCATGTGCTTTCCGTCTTTTTCTTTTTCTGACGAATTGAAGCAGCGGGGTGTCTTTTATGCTTTGATCGACGACGAAAGGGGATGAATGTAGAAGGTAAGGAACAAGACTGCGAGATACTGTTAAAAAAAAAGAAACTGGTTGGAAACGGGGAAAAGGGAAGTTGGAGAATTGCAGGAATAAACGTTCAAAAGGTGCTAGGGATTGAAGGGCTTCGCATGTTACAGGTGTGTGGCAACCGGGAATATATCTGCAGCGGGAAAGGCCTGCCTTAGGAAATACGCTAGTACTTGTGGAATGCAGCTCACGTGTTGATCAAGAAAGCATGTTGGACGAGGGAGTGTTTTAAGCGAGGAAGTATGTTGCGAAAAGCAGCTTGTAGGGAAAGACAGCGGGTGTGGGGAAAGACGGCATGCAGTTAGAAGTTAGAGGCGGATGGGGAAATGCATGGTTAAATGAGAAATATGACACCTATGTGAAGACGCGTTGTTATGGCATAGGTAGAGACTGCATGTAGGTGAAGGCAACATTAAAAAAAAAGCATCTTAAAAAAATGTAAAAAAAATTCAATAAAAAAAAAACGCCAGCGACGAGCGAATTTAGAATCGGAGCATGTTCCTAAAGGGATCATATCGAAAGAATCGTATGTTGCTTCTCAAGATGAAGAATGGGGGAGGGGATAAGCAAGATAAAGAAAAGGGGGGAGGGAATAATGGCATGCCGAATTATTTCGTGGGAAAAGGAGTGACAACAGCCCGAAGGCATAACAACGAACCATGGCGCAGGGATATTGGGTATCCCCTTTCGCGCGGAAAATGGAAGGTGCCATAACGTCTCGGGAGGTTTTGCGCGAAAAAAATAAATAAATGAAGGACATGGCCTCGGGACAATACCAGCTACAAGACGAGGCATGACGTCATCGTCGGTAGATCCGGCCCCCAACCGGCCTAGACGCTGAGGCTGGACCAGAGGTGGCAAAATTACTTTCGAAAAATAATTAAATTACATTGACAATTACTTTTCTAAAGACAGCGAACATGTAATTGAATTACATTACAAATTACCGCAGACCAAATGTAATGACATTGCAATTACTTTTCAAAAGAAGAACCTACTTTGACATTTGACTTTGTCAGTAATTCGGGCATATTTTATTTACAGTGTGTGTTTGTGTGTGTGTGTGTGTATATATATATATATATATATATATATATATATATATATATATATATATATATATATATATATTAAAGGGCACTGCCCCCTAATGTTTTTTTTATATGATTTTTGTGGGACGATTTATTATTGTGTCAGAAGACTACCCAATCTATATTTTTTCCACAGTGTCAAGTATATTTTTATTAAAGTAAAAATACGCAACTGCTCGAAACTGAACTGGGGAGGAAGAGGAAATATAGAAAATAAAGATACCAAAAATCACGTAACTGTGCAACTTTTTTTTTATAGTCAGCGTATTTAGCAGTGTTTACAAGCCACAAGAAATGGGTATCATATTTTTGTCCATTTTTAGTATTGAGTGTGTGCCTTCGATGACCCATGACTTTGATTATCTTTGGTGGTTGTGTCTAAACCATAGAAAACGGCACGTGACCACGGAGAAGAGAGTGAGCGCGACTCAAACCGGTCAGTTGTCAATCGGCGGTCTTCGGGTGGAAAGAAAACAAATTTTGAGCCGAAAATTGTGTTCTGTGTAGTTGGGCTCTTATATGTCATGTACGAATAAAAAACCTTGGCGGCCATAAATACCTTGTCAGTGTCCCTTTAAACATGATGAATAGCTTCTTCTTTAGATGTGACTCAAAGACAGACGACTCATCGATTTGGTTGTTCATTAAACGGTGGAGGTCCTATTAGTTAAAGAATATTGCTAATATGATTCCGTCTTTGTAATATTGAGTAAGTTACAGTCCGTGTCAGTAACTAAAGCAGGGCAATGGGCGCATACATGAACGACGGACACCCCACAACGTTATAACCGCAACGACAACTACTACGCAAGCTACAACATCCACAACGGACCGATCATTTGCGGTGGTGGCAAGAGCCCATATAATAGCCATCGCCGCAAAAGAAGTCCCCACCAACGACCAGCTTGTCATCACGAAGCCAATACGCGCCCCCATTCCCCCCAAAAGGAGCTCGCTTATCAAGGAGCCCCACGCCGCGGTGGTGAGCCTCCTTGCCGAACGGGCATAAAATATGCGCCCGACGTCGTCAGCAGCAGAGCAGCAGCAGCCACAGCCAGTCCCGAAGACCGCTGTCTTCGCGCCGCGCAAATATAGAGCCACACACACACAGAAAGCAGCTCTCTCTCCTCGAACGGTGCGTATAATGGAGTCGGGGACGAGCTCGCTCGCGAGCAAGTCGGAATCAATACTAACCCTATTAGCGCCAGATGCGCGTTTTCTGTGTCTCTTTCCTTTATTGACTTTCTGCCCCTTCCCCATTTTTTGTTTCACTCTTTCCCCATAACGTTCGCCTTCCGTTGTGTTCACACCTTGCTCCTGAGCGATACCGCGCCTACGAGGGCCTGGCGTCTTTTGGCGACAGGCCTTGTACACTTCGGCCAGGCCAGTAAAGGCATCACCGTAATGAAATTACAGAAATTAAATTACTTTTTGTGGTAATGAGTAATGTAATAAATTACTTTTCTAGGCTGATAATTCAGTATTGTAATGGAATCTCGAGAAAATAACTCATTACTTTTGAAATTACTTTTGCTCGAAATAAGACTGTTCTAGTGCCTCTAAATAAGCTACGCTTCAGAGTAACGACACTTGGCCTTATTGTGGCTTAAGATCGTGGTTGCCAGTTATCTCAAGCTTTATCTGCATGTGGCCGAATCCTCGAAAAAGATCGCCCGCCGCCCGAGGGAATCGAACCTGGGTTCGCTGCGTAACTAGTGGAAGCTGGCGGACGACTTAAAATCGATGAATTTCAACGGGTATTTTTTTTATTTCTTTTTTTTTTTGTGGCTAGGATTAATAAATTGGTCGTTCGATTACTTTGGAAGGTAAAGAGCAGTCATCGGAAATTTCTCCTTTCGGTTACTGGCTCTATTTTCTTTTGAATGTTTTTTTTTTCTTTCTGCGCTTTGTTTATGGGGCATTATTCTAAGGGATGAATTACATAGAACGTATTCAAAAGAAAAGACACACCGAGGAAGCGCTATACAAATCCAAGTGCACGCACGCACGCACACGCACACGCGCACACACACGCACACACACACACACACGCACGCACACACACACACGCGCGCACACACACACGCACACACACACACACACACACACGCGCACACACACGCACGCACACGCACACACGCACACACGCACACACACACACACACACACACACACACACACACACACACACACACACACACACACACACACACACCAGTTCTGCCTTTTTTGGTGTCGAGGGGAGACCCTTGCTTGCTGAAACGAATCGCCCTACCTAAAAATTAAAATTTAATCACGGGGTGCAATTTTAGACATCCTTCGTACGGTATAATTTTGAACATTCTTCCCGAAGGTTCCCACATTCTTTCCCCAGAGGCTATAATTTCTACTGTCAGGTAGCCTAGAAGACAAACAAGCGGGTGCACACATCGGCGCACTCTCCGCGCTTGGTTGGATGAGCCGGCTGATGAGTACCCACTCAAAGTAGGCGAACGCCGTGAGGGTGCGCTTATGGCACTGCCTGATTGGCCCCTCGCCTCGTACCATCTTCTGCGATCAGACAGAAGATGAAACCAAGTTGATGTGATTTCTGACACATTTGATAAAGGTGTGATTGGTAGCCGTGGGTCGAGCCATTTACGCCGAGAAAGGTGTAAACAAAAACAAGAGGTGATCATCTTTAAAAAGGTTTTTTTTTTTTTTACTGCCAAGGATTTGTGAAAATATTACATTGACATGAGCTGCGCAACGTATGTAATTGATTACAGCTATAGAAAGTGTCGCGTAAGCAGCGATGATCAGCTATCAAAACACTTAATATAGCTATTAAAGGTACTGCGTAAACAGACGGGATAGAATGGATGACACTACAAGCGCTGAACTTACAGCTCAAACGTTTTAATTATCATTGACTCCAACTTACAATGTTTTTAAACATCGTGCCTTACCAACACGCCCATGCTTCCGTTTTGAACTTAATATCGTTTCTCAAAATATACATGCAACTGGGATGAGCGCGAAGTTGCAACCCGTGGCCAAATGGGTAATGAGAAAACCATTGTTGCTTTCAAAGTTCTCGTTAATAGGTGTTTGGTATTCAGCGTTTAAATCTAATTCTCTTCGTTTGGGTGGGATTGGTAACGACAAAACAGCGACAGAATTTCAAATATGGCGTCACCACACGCAACACTAACCCTTCACCATCGCCCACAAAGTCCACCTGAACCCATCGTCAGCATTTCTCTTTCATCTGTACAATTTCGTACCATCATCATCACCGCCGCAGGCCTTCATGGAACTGCCGACTTGCCTCTACCAGCGACGCCACGGCCCTCCTGAGCTAACATGCTTATCACAATCACCATCGATTTTTTCTTTTTTCATGCGACTACTCCAAGCTCCTGTTGACTGCCTTAATGACTGGTTGTCAGTCAAAGAGAATCGAAACACGTTTCCACGCCAGCCGTAGTCCGTTGACAGAACGAAAGCAGACAACGACGTCGTCTGCTTTCGTTCCCTCCATCTTGACTTTATCGCCTCCAAAATCGGAGTGGAGAGCTAACATTTCTACGAAAAGGGACGGATATTTATAATCGGAGATTTCGCTGCTCGTCTCTTTTCTTTTTCTTTTTTGCCCTCTCTGGGACCGCGCGCTTCTTCCCTCAACCGAGGTCTCTTTTTCCGGCTTCCTTCGTTATAACGAACCTCGCGTTCTTCCATCTCCGCCGCGGGGAGACTAGCAGACGGCACGAGGGCTTACTTTTGCCGGCTCCGGGTCTGTTCCGATTCTTTCTGGCTCGTCTATTGTCTCCGGAGAGACTCCCCGTCGCTTCCCCTTCGGGGTCGAGAAACGAAGTTTTGGAAGACATTCTTTCGGATGAGAGACTGCAACCGACGAAGGGGGGAGAAACGTTTGCGGGGGCGGTGGTAGGGGGGGAGCCCAAAGTTTGGCTTTCTAATTTAGGCTTAGGTCCACGCGGTTGCGTCCGCGGTAGGAGCGGGAGCGATAGACGTATACGTCGGCGGGCGCGTGCCGTGTTTGGAGCTATCAGACGAAACGGGGTGGGTGGGAGCAATACCAGATAGCAGACAAGGCCTACAGCTCCCCTCTCGCACGTCATCACTATAGTAGACACGTCGAGCTTCAGCGCGTTTGCTGTTTGGGGAGGGGTGGGGGGTCCACCAAAGACGACGTCGTCCGCAGGCCTTGCCTTCTAGGGGGCTGTTGGTGGGAGACGGAAAGGTCCTAAAGTGGTCCGTGCAGGGCTCTTTCGCCGGCCGAGCGTGGCGGGGTCGGGAGAAGCGAGCTGCGAGAGGGGTTTGTTGTTGCACCCTCGGATCGATCTTTTTGCCGGTGTATACCAGGGCTTCTTGTGACGTGTGCAGTTCGGGGTTTGTCGCTGCTGGGTGACGCTGTTTAGAACAGCGTTCACTCCAAGATGTGTTTGAACGTGTTTCTTCACGAGGCGTGGTAAGAACGGATTCCCACTTGGCCCTTGGTGATGACAACGTGTGACCCCGGCTTTAGTGAAGCTGTCAGCCGGCAAGCGCTTGTTGACAGTGTCGACGTGCGCGAGAAAAGCATCTCATGGTCGGCCACCCGCGATTGGGCTTGCTGTCACGTTTGTTGCATAATATAGCAAGGAGCGATTGCATGCAGGCGACCTGGTCATTAAACATCACAGTCTAAACCCTGAGACATGGATAAATAAAATAACGCGCAAGACGACACAAACTCTCTGAGCGAAAGTTGAGATTTTGTGCCGTATACTCTCCGTGGTTCAATTTATTTGTCCGTGGGGTATATAATCTGTTTCATCCGCTCTGCCCCCCCCCCCCTCCCCCGAGCATCTTGGGGCGTCGCACTGCGCAAGCGCAAAAGTTGTGTGCATGCGACGCCCCAAAGCTGCTTGGGGGAACTAAAGAGCCCTCTATTCTAAAACTCTCTGCTGACTCGAGCGCGGGGCTTCATCTAGCGTTTGCACGAGAGCGTGGGAAAATCAGGCGCTAAGTCATTACTCGAGCCTGTGTCTTGGTCGAGCAATGAGAAATTTTTGACCCGTTCTCGAGTTCACGGTGGGGTAATACTTGGGTGGCAACTGGTCACGTGCTCTACGTTGGTGAGGGAGTTCTCGCGGCGTCGTATGTACGTGTCCTGAGGGCTCCTTTAATCCACCGTGGATGACGGCTTGTTGCAGCAAAACGATTTGAGATTGGCAAAGGAACGTTATCGGTTGCTTCCAACGTAAAATAGCCGGAATCACAGCTTCACCTGTAGTGTCTTACATCCGCCGTATTCAGTTTATAGTACGCCTCCGTTTTCGGTTCTGTCAGCGGATAACGTAAAAGTGTATTCTTATCTTCTGTGTTTTTTTTTTGTTTTTTGTGTGATTTTTTTGTAGCGGACGAACCGCGTATTTGGTTGCGTTAGCGGACGAGCCGTTTGCAAACTCTCTCTTTGCTCGCTCCGTGAGAGGTATAATAGATTTCGTTCTCGCGGTGGCCGACATTGGACCCTTGGTGCGTTGGGAATCGATCCGTTATGTACACATAACGTGCCTAGATAAATGTCCCGGTTTATGCTTCCAACACGTACCGATAATATTTGAAGCGCCGATTACGGGGCATGCAAGTTTTTGGGAAGCGAATGCGACACAGCACCAGCTGAGTGAAATGGAATACACCATTTTTTTTTCCTCCGCTTTTTTTTATAGCTATCAAAACACATTTTCGGAACACACACGCAAATAAAGGTGGTTCCAAAAAGTAACATTCAAATTTTCCCGCGTATCCCGTGAAGAGATGTCACAAACTTGCGAATCGAGCAATCAACAAAAATTCGCGCGTTTTTCTTTTTTTTTTCTTTTCTGCGTGAGTTTATTTAGTTGTAATTTCCCACTATTAAATTTCTTGTAACCCTGTGCTTCCTCAGTATTGGCTCAGATTACGACATGCGACGTCGCGCACCCAGTGTTGCCAGTAGAGTCAATCCGTCACACCTACCATATTTGAAACATCGGTAACTTCGCAGCGTTTCTCTGACTTTCAATTTTGGGTTCCTAGATCACGCGTCTCTTCATGCGTTGAACCAATTTCGAGGCAGATTGGCGGCTACCAAAATTTCACCTTGAATGAAAACGCAGCAGGAGGAGATCTTGGTGAGCCGGAGATGAGTGGTCTATAGAGTGTGACGTCTGGGCTATTATAGCTTCACGTTACGCCCAACTTGGTTTTCGCCGTAGCCGTTTTCTTCTTCCCGGGAAAAGCCCGCGACGGCGCATCTTTCGGCCAGACGCGGAGCTTGGCGCCGAGCGCTGCAAGCGATATATGCTAATTGCCCGTCCGGGTGGGACGCGTGTCTTGGCCGTTTCCTGCTTCGGAGATGCGCTCGGGATTCTATATAGCGTGAAACGGGAGTCGTCGCGTCTATACGAATTGTGTGCCGGTCGTAGTGGTATGATTAATTCCGACTCTCGCGGTCGTGTCCCCGACATTTGGAATTGTTCATTTTGCTATTATTATTATGATTACTCGTTTATCCGTTTGTTGGAGGGGTTTTCTTATCGTTTCGTGATGCCATCCTACGTTAAATGCCGTGTGCCGTTTTTGTTTTTTTCCCTCCTTTTTGTTTCTTGTATCGCACTGCGCGAGGAGATTAGTAGTGCCTCGCATTCTTGTTCGTTCGATCGCACACCTTGAGTCTCCACGCCGTGTCGTTTTAATTATTATATATATATATATATATATATATATATATATATATATATATATATATATATATATATATATATATATGTTTTTTTTTTTTGGGGGGGGGGGGGCGGGTTGTCGTAAATAAAAATTTGTCACAAAGTTTGGATCATGCCGTCAAGTGTGCGCTATATAAGGCGGATGCCGAACGTGGTTTCGATTTCTTGTAAAGCCATGGAATGAACTTGGGCGCTTGGCCTCTTGTTCTCGTCACATTTCTCAAAAAAAAGAGGGGGGGGGAAGTGACGGGGGCAATCTCGTTGCATGAGGTCTCCTTCAGCTCGGCAGCAATCGAAGCGTGTAAAGAAAATAAGAAAAAAAAACGAAAAAAAAACTTGCTTTTTTATTGACGGATTGATTTTGAACGATTGATCAATATTTTCTTGTGCGCCCATGTCCGCGCGTCGGCATTTTCGGCCCTAAATGTTATCTAGACGGCATCCGTACCTCGTCTTGGCGTTGTTTTGCCGGTCGAAGGAGGGAGCGGGTGATTCTGAAGAATGGACCGACGAGGTCTCGAAATGGGGGCCGGGGAAGGCTTCGGGCTCGTTTATTTCCGAGTTAGCTTCGCGCTTTTTTTGCGATAAAATAGATTCCGCGCTCGAGCTCCTCCGTTCGGTCGGTTCTCGTGGGTTTCGCTCGAACCAACGATTGATTGATTTTTTTTTTTTTTTTTCACGGGGTGTTTAAAGATGGAGTGGTCCTCATTTGTCTTCGAGCGCCTTCTGTTACGGTCGCGATTCCTTCGCGTTAGAAGGATGCCGGCACGTCTTGAGCCAATAAGTGGGATCTGCGGAGTGATTGGGCTTGGCGAATCACGGAGCCGGCGAAAACGTTTTGACCCAATAAAACGCGAGTCTACAACCTGACAGAGTGAGGCAGTTGTTTCACGTGATCAGCGTGTCACGTCGCTGACCGGTAACGTTCACTGTGGAAGAATACTAGTTTCGTTTCGACGTGCGTTTCTGGTGTTCTTTCCATGTGTGTTTCCAACTGTGTTATAGATGTGTATTTCCATGTACATTTCCGTGCGCGTTTACATCGGCGTTTCCATGTGCGTTTTAATCTTCGTTTTTGTCTGCGTTTCGATGTTTGTTTCGACTTTCGTTTCGGGTGTGTTTCCATGTGCGGGGATGTGCGTTTCCCCGTCCGTCTGAATCTATTTCCATCCGCGTTTAAATCTAGGTTTCCACGTGCGTTTAAATCTGCCTTTAAATCTAGTTTTGGGTCTGCGTTTAAATATGGCTTCCTATCTGCGTTTTCACCTGCGTTTCAATCTGTGTTTCTGACGTGTGTTTTGACATGCGTTTCGACACACCGCTCGCCACTCCGAAGTATACAGTATGCGGCGTTTTGTGATTTTTGTGTTTTAATTGTTCGTACCGTACTCTCGTTTCCGTACAAAGAGACGTGGAAACTCCTTCGCATCTCTGCAGGCACAAGTCAAAACTCCATTGCCATAAAAAATATAAAGTTTTTACTAGTACTACAGTTATGGCTGTCCTTCATTTTCTTTTTCGTTCAATAACGTGCTGTGTGCGTGTGTCGAACGCTTTTTTGAAGAAAAATACAAAACTTGTGGACATGCAAATGTTTTTTGAAATATTTATGGCTCCATCGATCGCAAATATTGGAATACATTTCAAACTGCCTCAAAGATGACGGCGCGCCATTCTTGTTTTGGGACGCAGTTCGGGGGGCCTCTCCGAATGTGATGCATCTAGATCGCAGTGACGCATCAACTTACTCAAAGCTTTCCTGACAATCTGAGCGCCTCTGATGCAGCACTCGCATTCGGATTCTCAAACTCGCTGATCTGCACAAATCTCTTACATTTTTTTCCTCCTTTGGGCTTTTTTCTTGATGCGAAATGTTTCCCGATGTCGCCAGACTTGTGTACGTTCTGGTCCCTGTGCATCCCTGCCAAGCACCTTGTACGGTGAAATCGTGAAGCTGCGGGTTCGTATGATGAACTCCGAAATTTGCGGAAGGCGTCTTTTTAGTTCATTTCTTTTTGTTTAAAAATACTTTTCGCTAGTTTGGAAGTAAGAGATTCAGCGAACGCTTAATGATAGGATACTGTGATCCATAACAGAACTTGTAAAACGTCAGCGCACGAGAAATTGTTTTTTTACAGCGGAGCTGTTAAGGGCTAGTTTCCCCAGTTTCGTGTCCGTGGACAAATAAATCTCGACACAACGCTCTGGACAGCTACCGCCATCTATGAGCGACGGCGGCAACCAGACAACCGGCTTGCTGGTTGCCGCCGTCGCTCATAGATGGCGGCACATAGTACAGCTCCGCTGCTCTTCCTTCTTCACCAAAATAAAAAAAAACTGAACGTCTTTTTTTTTTCAAAGCAACTGTTATCGCGATTTTCAAACTCCTCGTCCAGAATTGGGACGAAACGCAGACAAAGAGGTCTCCTTCTTTGAGGCTTGCGGCCCGGCATTTTCGACATCGTGCCGATAGGCGGCGCCAAAAATGCATAAGGTCTTACCTCACCCAAGCTCCGACACATAACCGGCCCGAATAAGCCGAATCTACCCGACTTAAAAAGGCACTGGCAGGTCAAAATCATTTTTCTTTTTTAGTATCCGAAACTAATAATAACGATTCCAAGACACCAGGACATTACCCTCAAAATTCGAAAACTTGAAAACTCAGTATCTGTGAAATAAAAAAAAAAAGCAATTTTTAAAACCGAATTTGAAGTTCTCGCGCGATCCGCGCCAGTGCAGTGACGTCAGAAGATTGAGTCGTCCTGCAACTCAAGTTTCTCTCACGCCTCCGAACTGTCCCGTCCCGAAGTGACTTGTTCGCCCGCGTCCCGGGAACAACCGCTCTCCTCCGTGCGTGCCGCCTATCGCTGTGAGCAGACGACGCTTCACTTCCGAGTTTGAAGTTCTTTTTTGGGCCCTTTCAGCGATCTCACATTCTTTGAAGCGGTCTGAGGTCGAAGAGAATTAACGCGCAGTGGACTTTCGTGAGCGACGCGAGGGGCCAAGTCGCGCCGGTTCTGCGTGAAAGGCTGCCCCGGCGGAGTCACAACCCAAACTACGGCGAACAGACACCGAACCCGGTTGTTTTGACCTTCTGACGATTTCCTTTTCGAAGTCTGAGAGGTTGTCGGACACCTAGAAAAGAGAACTTCGGTCCGATTCTCCGACTCACCGATCATCGTCAGTGCATGTGCCGAGCTCCGCCATGTTTTCCGAGGGAGGATAAAAAGCCATGGGGGCGACATCAGTCCGAACTCCGATTTTCGGGATTTCAAAAGCAATGGCCGTAGGCTGTTCGCAATTCCGTTAAAAAGCATGTTTTACGAATGCCCTTATTAAATTATAATAAAAATGTCGCTTACAAAGCTTCTAAATTTCGTAATCGATCACGTCAGAAATAAAAAGAAGCGAGAAGGTAAAAGAGAGAAAACGCCAAAAAATAAAAGGCGCGCGCGCGCGTAAAAAAATGTTTTTTTTTGCGTGTTTTTTTTTGTGTTTGTGATATCTACGATTACAATTTGCATTGTTTTAGACAACAAAAATGTGCGACCTTTGGGGTGTCAGTGCCCCTTTAATGAAGTGGTTTATTGTCTGCGCTGGCTCTCGCGGTCTCTCCGCTGAAGTCGGCAGCTTTGCGAAGGCGCCGTCTCCAAGTGATAAGAACTTTGAGCTGCGAGTGTTGACAGCTCGTCGCCATTTATTACGATCTCTTCGCCTGAAGTTATTACACGTACAGTTATGGAGCTTTCCAGAGACACTGTACAAGAAAAAAGGCGTCCGAGGTGGTGTCCGATATTTCGCCGAACGTGCGCTGTCGCCACACACGATTGCTCTCATTCATTCGTTTGTTTATTTTACGTGCTCAGGAGCAGCTGATGTCTTGGTATCGAGGCACATGCGACAAGATCAGGATGGAAACAACTTGAATGCTGAAAAAATCATTGAGAAACGTCTATATCCGCTGCACGTTATAACAAGTGTCACTGGAGGACTCGTTGGCTGGACTTGTTAACGGGGCATCGTACTGGTTAGGATGATTTGATTAACGTAAAACTCACGAAAATCGTTTCAAAACATGAACATCAATATCAATCAATTTCGCTCACGACGTCCGGAACTCAATGTAAGGCGAAGGCGCATTATTAATCTAAGGGGCTCTTTTTGAACATGTCGTCACAGGCAACAGTCTTGAGATATTTCGAAAGCAGGTTGTCACCGTCAAGAGCCCAACGAAGGAAGGGCTAAGATCAATAAGTGACGGGCTAGTTGGTTATAACTTATACATTACACAAATAAAGGTAGCGCAAAAGACGAGGACAAGCGCTGACTCACAACTGACGTTTAGTGAAGAAACAAACGAAGATAAAGTAGAAGTAAAAGGAAATATAGGAAATGAGAAAAAAAAATTGAAAAAGAAAGACGGAGGAAAGCAAAAATTATTTTTGACCTCAAAATTAAGAAACAAGAAAAATATACGGGGTTAAAAATTAATAAGTTACACTAATATAAACATCATAAATAAATTTTGCGTTCATTCGTTTCTTTTAAATTTCCTTTGTTTCTTTACTAAACGTCAGTGGTGAGTCAGCTCTTGCCCGTGTCTCTGTCCTCGTCTTTGGCGCTACCTTTATTAATGGATGGAGGGCTGTCGCGAGCGGATGTCCACAACGGAATTAGTCTAATAGTGTTGACTTCATCTGCCACTGAACACTGAGTAAGACGGATAGCTTAATTACGGCTGGTCCGGTGCGAACTTGTCTGATTAATCTACCGCGTGACTCAAGGAGTTCGTTGGTCCCGTAAAAGGGCCGCATAAATCGGGTTCTTAAATTACGCGACGAACTAGGATTTTGTACAGAGGTGGCCGAATAGGGTGAATTTCCTGTGTCAATATGTCATAAAATAAACTTTCCTGAGCAAAAAGTAAAAATTAAGAATGCGAATTGCCTATGCTTACCTACCGGGCGGCCGTCTGCTTACGAAAGGTGTAAGTGGCGCAGCAGCCGACAGATGGCGGCAGGTACGTCCGGAGAAAGTAGGCACTAATCTCCGACAACATAGCGTTTTTTGTTGTTTTGTTTTTTTGAGTCCGGTGCTGCGTGGGTTTTTTAGGGATGTTTTTTGTTTTTAGTAATCAAACGCACTGAATGACCGCAGCATCCCAACAAGTAAGGTTTGTTGTCACGGTGTTCCGGTTTTGTCGACACAGCCGTCTCTCGGCTGTTGCGTCATCCAGACATCGCTCATTTGCAGTTGACCGCCTCAAGTAGCGAAGTCACCCTTTAGTCGGGTCGGCTCAGTCTTTTAAATTTTGATACATCAAATGCACCATCTTCTTGCCACCCTTGTACAACATCTGGGCTCGATATGTTATGGAACCAATATAAGCCTTCCCTTCAAAGGGCCAACGTTCTCTTCGACTAACGTAGCGTTCCGTCGGCATCCCGCAGCGATGACGATGACAGTTTCGAAGCGAGTTGGTGCCTCGCCAACAAATAATATATCGAAACAGGAAAATCTCTATATGTACGTCTCGCGATGGACGCGACATTGGGCGTCGTTATTGAGAAGGATATTGCTCCAAACCTCGGAAATCTTCACGAGTGGCTATAAACCTTCCGGGATGCCGGTTGTGCAAGTTATGTCGTCTGCTTTGGCGGCCAGACAACCCTGACATCGAGCGTCCTTTTGACACTCGAGGAAAAATGAACAGGAGACGTGAAAGGTTCTCAAGTGTTTTGCGGGCTTCGCTTTTCCTGGAGGGAAAGAAATGTTCCGAGATGAATCGCGAGCTTAGTCTTGACGTTTACTGAAGGGAAAATCGTTGTTGTCTTGGCGGGCCCCGGCTGCCGCGGGCTCGATTGCTCGGCTTACGAGCAAAGCAACGCTCGTCTGTTTCGCCGAGCGCGTCGGTTTGAGCGTCGGCAGTTTCCCTTATCGTTTGTCACGACGGTGAACGTTGTGCAGAAAGTTTTTTTTCTTTTTCGATGGTTATGTTTATTATCGAACCCTAAACTGCTATTGGTGCGCGTCTCTTGAATCTTGGAGAATGCCGTGTTTTTCAGGGTATAACTAGCGTTATTTTTTCTTTACAATTTTTTAACGCAACTTAATGCGTCTTTTTTAAGTATGGACATTAATTGCCCAAGTTTTCCACTTTTTTCTTCTCGTTCGATTTGTTGCCGAGGACATTAGAAACTGGCTCTGGCTTGTTACTATCACAGTACATATCAGCGGGCTTTTCAATGGAGTTTCGCCGCGCCAACCGTACACATGGCGGGGATCGGTGGCCGAATGTATATTTCACCGTACACATATATGTTTTGCGCGACTTGCATACCTTTGTAAAGTCACTCGTTCATACAGGAAGTATAAAACTATATATCGCGATGTGATACGAGCAATCGCGACCAGCATGAGCTCCTCTAGAATGCCACCGAAAATTATTTACAGGGAGAGGGACGCTTCGTACGAGTACTTCGACTGCAACTGTGTATTGGGTTTTTGCTGCGTACCCGTGCATTCATGCCCAATAATACGATTGTTGAAGGAGAAAAATGAAATACCGGTCCGGTCAGGTTAAACGTCATGTCGCGTTTTTATTTATTTATATTGCTCTTGATTATCTATGTTGCAAAAATTAGAAATTGTGCGTATTTCCTCTTGTTATTCGACGACGCGTGGCAATTTAAATATTAGTTTCTGTTGTCTTTCACGATTTAAAGAGAGAAGTGACGATTTCGGGATAATAATAGGCATAATGGTAATAATTCTGGTCTCCTAGCAAATAAAAAACATTAAAAAAATAAAAACCCAGTACAGATTACGCAAATAATATGTACACCCGTCTTTGCAAAAGCTATACAAGTTCCACAATGCGAGATAAGCCCATCGGCCATCCAGAAACAAGGCACGGATGATAACAATCACCATCATAATATAATAATAATAAAAAGATATATCAGCAACCGTAACGGAATGCAGCGAGATGGACAGCAAGATCTACGAAAACATCGACAAGAGGCGAAAATGCGGCTGTAAATATTTCCTGTACCGATTTTTAAAAATCGTTTTTTAGTTGGTGTGTGTGACAACCGCAGCATTCCCGCGAACTTCCGGTCAAATGAAAGTACAAACAATCCACCATAGTACCGCCTCTTGTAACGTTCATGAAATGGTTTATGACAAAGTTCTCCAGGTGGTTAGCTAAAGGACCGGCTGGCGAGATACTTGTTGGATATTTTCTTCAATACGCCCGTAAGCCGACCGATCCCCTCTAACAGGTTGACTTGCACGGCAGAAGGACCTGGCTAAATCACTATCCTCGTGATTTGTGAAGAACCTCATCGTTCCAGGAAATTAGACATCAAGAAGCTCGGAAGTCCTGCCGAAACGGTGCCACCGAAAGTCTCCTGGGTTGCCAGAGACGGCTTGTATTTTTAAGCAAAATTAGATTTATAAATTCTGTCTTTTGAACAACAAACATTTTTTTTAAAGAACATGTATACTTTCGCGGGGGCCCCAGCTTAACCTCGAATTGCGCGCCGAGGTGGGGCGGACCTACTCTTCTGCAGCCAGGGCGTTCGCTGCTTATCGTACAATGTTGCCAAGCGTCTTTTACTGCAGCACACACCACTGAGCGCAGAAAGATACTTAAGCATTATATCTAAAACATACAGGTGTTGTCTTCGACCACGAAATAACACAAACAATTAAGGTAAAATACCTAAACCAATAACAAATCGAAAAATTATTTTAAAAAAAATCTAAAGTCTCGAAGCGCTTATCAGAATGCGACAGAAGCCGCATGGCCATTGCATCAACGATGGCTGCGCTCGCGGCAGCTGTGGCATCCGCGACCTGCTGGAACAGAGGCTGCGATTGTTTAAAGTCATTCCCAACCCTTAAACCTCCCCCTCCTACAATATTGGATGCTGGGATTCTGTGTGGATACCTCCTCCTGCGTTCCAAAGCGCTAAGTGCGTCGCTAATGCTGGCCGTCGGCGATGCAGCAAACGCCGCCATCTTGTCCTCGCGCACCCCAACGACGTTCCCCTAGCGCACCCCAACAGGGCGGAAACGTTACGCAGCGCCAGCATCGCCCAAAATGGCAGAGCGTAGGAGCCTGTCTTGCAATCGTGTTACATATTAAAAGGACACTAAAATAAAATTATTTTAAACTAATAATGGGACACATAATTCTTATTGTAAATTTTGCCACGAAAAAAAAAATCGACGCGATATTTCGGCCGTTAGACGCAATTTAGGGGGGGGGGTAGCCCTGCTCTATGCCCCCCCCGCCCGGAACTTACAAAACGAAGCACCTTTGTCTTGGCTCTCATTGGTTGGAGAGATGATTGACGTGTACAATGTTCGCTGTAAAGTTTTTTATCCTTGTCGTAATAGTATTTATAACGACGATATTTTAATGTTTGAAAAACAAATCATCTAGATGCAGCCATTTTTTTTTAATATTCCGAGATTGCTTTTCCGCTTCGGCTTCAAACGATAACAAACATGGCCGCCGGCACTTGTGGCGTGCTCAACGAGGGTACCTCGTTGACCTCGTAATTATTTTTATAAGCGCCAGTCGTTATGCGTTCACCGAGGTTTTAAGAAAAAGATCTCCTCAACCGACAACTCAAACAACTGTCGCAAGTACGCGCCTTTGGACGCGCTCTGCTGCAGGTGATTGGGATCGTTATGGGACTGGCCTAAGCCAAGCATCCCACGCCTTCGGAAGCGCTGTGCGGCTTTGTGATTGGGTTCGTAGCGGGATTGGCCTAAGCTTAGCCTCCCACGTGCACTATGTTGCTTGATTTGTTCCTTGAGGCGTGTTAGCCCTGCATAAAGATGTTGGTTCCAGTAAAAGCGGCGCCGCTCCTCTGTGAATCGTGCAACCGCCCTGATTGCAACCATGGCTTAATTCGGAGAGCAAGTCGTCTGCTTCCTGCACAAGGGTTGCGGTGACGTCAGAACGACGCCGAGTTCTGATTGGCTTCGATTGGATGGATAGTGGGTAGACCTTAGTGCTAGGTGCCTTCAAGTCTACCCACTATTTTTTTTCCAATCAGCCAATAAGAGCTCGGCGTTCTGACATCATCGCAACCCATGTAAAGGAAGCAGACGAACTTTCGCTGCTCATACCGAGAAGACACCTGGCTACACAGGTATGAATTTGCGAGTCATTTGGCTGGAGGTGATTAGGCGTTCGGCTCGCATCATGTTTGTCCAGGTTGGTTCCCGTCATTTTGCTTTGGAAGGAAAGTAGCTCTACGCTTTACAGTGCGCCTGGCCTGCTAATGCGAAGCGTTTAAATTGTGCGTCATTACGCTCACCTACCTTGCTCGCGGATGCCATGGAAAAAATAAGAACAGTAAAGCAGAAAGCACTGCATACTTATTTTGTTGCTTCTTTTAGTTATCTCGGTCGTTTATTACGCGCATCGATAGGCGCTGAGAGACGCTTGATTAGACCGTGGCTCGTGAACGATGAAACGCTAGAACGCCGCTTTCATGGTCGCGTCTTCCGAGCGTTGCAGAAAGTTTTAGACGGGGGCGGAATAGCAGACGAACAGAGGCAAAAACGGACGCCGACGCGCAGCTTTCGTGTCCCGCGTCTCACGGGCATTGCAGACGACGATAGGCGGTGGTGAAATAGCAGACGATGCCGAAGGCTGCCGCGGGTCTGCTCGCACGACTAGAGCAGGCGGTGTCAGACGCCAGACTAGACGCGCCGGATGACGCGAAAGGGAGACACTAGGTTTGTTAGAGTGTTCAGCCCAGCAGGCAAGCCAATCCAGTAGTAGTGGGAGGGGCCACTGATCTGTGGGCAGGACTCAAAGCGTGTTTAGTCCTCCAGCTCAATTGCGTCTAACGGCGTAAATCTGCGGATTTTTCTTTTATTTGGTAGGGAAATTACAAAGAAATAGAAGTCTCATTTATGCCCTTTAAGAAAAACTTTTTACTTCAATGTCTTTTTGACAAACTCGGGGCGTGGCCTATCACTTTCACGCTTTCTGCTTTGTGATTGGTTCTTCGGCGTTCTTATTGGCTAATGCCGCAACCTCATTGGCTGCGGAGCAATAATTAGATGTTTGGGACTCGTCACGCACTGCCTTTTTGAAAACACTGATGTCGGGCCTCGGCAGGCACATGATGGTTGTTTGTGACCTGTTCACATTGCGCCAACATTGAACAAACGCAACTGGCGAACGTGCGATGTAGAGCTCTTCGGCAGGCTCTTCTACTCTCGAGCGCCACAAACCGGCGACGAAACCACGTGTTGGCGAACAAGTGTACCCCGTTCAAGGTGGCTCGTGTGTCCAAAAAGCTGTTGCTGTCATGTCGGCAAACACTGTCGATTGTTTGCGTGTCATGAAGAAGAGTGGATGGATGAATGCAGCTGGGATCGAACGGTAGCTTGTGTAGATAGTTGCCGTTTTGACTATATTTCGTGTCAACGTAACTCGGCAGAGAGCTAACGCCACGAACCCCGCGAGCCAATCGGAGCGAAGGAGGCGGAGCAAGTGACGACCCTTACCAAAAGTGCAGGGGCGAGACCGTAACCCCAGGTGTCACGCACTTTGAGAGAAAAATTCGTACAAAAGCGACTTTCGGATTTACGCGATTACGTTGAAAGTGCAGAGTAATAGGAAGTTTTCGTAGATCGTTTCCGCTGTCCCGCAACGCTGTCCGCAACCCGCTACGAGATCCGGGTTTCTACAGCCAAGGCCATTGGCGCACAGGCGCGGTAGCGGCTTCTTCGTTGCGCGGGGCTTAGCGGAGCTTAGCAGAGGGGAGAACGCGGTCTACGAAAACTCCCTATTGTTGCAATGGGCATTGGTCAAGGTCACGTTCCTTCCTTCATCCCCCTTCTTACCCGACGGCGAAGGTGTGCCGTCCCATTGTAAGTCGGCGACCGGCCGTCTGGGCCGTCAATGACTGGTAACCTCGCCCGGCGCCATGTTGACGTCGCAACACCTGGACGAGAAGACCTCGACGGCGGATTACCGGACGAAGATCCGAAGCGACGGCGCCAACTGCGGGGATCAGACGTCAGACACAATAGACGGGGGCAAGCTCTCGGTGTGGACTTCCGCGAAGGTCGAGCATTCCTCGAGCATTTCGGATAACCGTCTGCCGCCACTCGCGGATTATCCGGCCAAACTTATTCCTGAGCGCCCGCGCCGGCTAATGGAGGGAGGTTTCACAATCTGTCTGCTGCAACATTAGGTGGGTGTGTATGTATGTGAGTGCTCGAGGAGTGAACAGGGGTGGAGCCAGATGTTCCGAGTTTTAACGCTCCCGAAGAGTGCAGTGGGGACAAGGGCTGCTAACTTTAGGTCTACCCACTAACCTATCTAATCAGAGCTCGGCGTACTGACGACTCCTTTCAACTCCTCCTCTCCCTCAGTTTCTCGGTGCATGCGTTGGAGTATGGACCTTTTCCGCAAGGGCGACGCCATCTTGAATTGTCGTCACTTCCAGTATGGGCGAGAACATTGTTTTGCCGTCGCCACGCCAATAGAAGACATTTAGGAGATAAACGTAACCGTCACACATTCTCGTTTTGCCTCCCCTCTATTTTTTCCCTTTTTGCAGGTTGAAACGTTCTGATATTTTTTCGTCGCCCATACCGGATATGCCTACTTGGCGGTCGGGGGCGAGAGTAAGCGGAAAAGGTCTTATAGCAGCGTGAGTGCGCGATCGTACCGTGGCGGATCGAGCATGGGGGCGCCCTGAGTGAGATGGCGTTCAACTAAAAATGATGATCACGTGGTTCACGGGCACCATCGTGTGACTAATTTGGGCAGTGTTGCCTGGTCGCCAGGCGAAAACGATCGACGTTCGTATATTGATCATTGCAATTACTAGAGCTCTTAGCATTGCGCAATTAGGTGTATATACTAAGTAGCCTATGAGCGTACTCTTTCAAGAATAATCTACCCGTTTAACGTTCTTGCCCTACCGGCTATAAGCGCGAAACACATGTACGATGAAACCATCCGATCCGACGTCCGATCGCTGCTCCGTCTCGCCGCGAACGATTGTCCGAGACACATATATGCTTCCGACCGAGCTTGCGACGTGTCGTTCCGACGGTTCCTATCTGCTCCGCCCATTTCCGTGACCATGCAGTGCATGTTGCCCGAGTTCAACTTTTCTTGGCAATGCAGTGGAAGGTACAGGCACGCGTTCTCTCTTCCATTTCGAGCACTGAATAAAGCTGTGCGTGGGCTCTCCTCCTCTCCCCGGAAATGCCAAGAAAAGGAAGAGGGACTCGCAACCAGATTCTTGCTCCTGAATAGCCCGCTCCCCAAAACGTGACGTCCTCATGACGTTGCCGCTGCCTGCGTCGTCATTGGCTGCGGCCGTCCGACCACCGCAACCACCTCTGGACAGTCGGTCGCACGCCGCAACGCCGTTCCGACACGACCAAACATGCCGCGTCCGACCGTCGTATTGCCTGATCGGACGTCGGATCGGACGGTTTCGTCGTACATGTATTTCGCGCTTTAACGTCCATTATGCGGCGTCCACGCGGAATGAATCGCAGCATGCATGACGCAATATATACGTTTTGCGGTGAAACCAGCCTCCTTAGTTTCGCCGAGGCCCACGAAGTAACCAGAAGTTGGCATACACCGACACGCGACGCCGTTGGCGCTGCGGTTTCTGCGCAGTCGCAGTGACCTCGTGCGGGAACTGCGCGTTTGCACACACCTCGCGTGTCTGTAGGCAGCGCGTTGGCCTATAGGAAGACGTAAAATAAACAATTCCAACGGGAAAAAATAACCGGGGATTTACGTTTACAACATCGCAGTCCAAATGGTTTGTGCGCTTTTTGCCCACACCCCATCGTGCATGCGCGGCGCCAGTGGCGTGCCGCGAGGGTCGCTCTGGTTTGTTTGTAGACACAAATTATTGTAAAGACTTGTTGTTCATCTAACCGGAACCGCCTCATTTCTCTTATGTTCCTTCGTTGATTTCGTTTTTGCCTTTGATTTGTGTGGTTGTTTCCTACGGTGTATAAGTGTTTGTTTCTTTCCTCTGTGCACGCAGAACCGCGGCAAGGCGCTGGACATGAACGTGCAGCGGGTCTGGCAGCGCAACATCACAGGCCGGGGCGTGGTGGTGACCATCCTCGACGACGGACTCGAGAAAGACCACCCGGACCTCGTGGACAACTACGTGAGTGCTCGTTCGCCTGCCTCCTCTTCCTTGCCTTTTGTGTAATTATAAGGTTAACCGAAACCCAAGGACTGCTAGGGTCTTCCGAGAACGGCGAGCGTGTTGACTGGAGCACGAACCTTCCGGATAAACCTTGCCTGCTCGGAGGATTTTCCAGCAATCTACTCATTATCATCATCATCTTATACTTATTTTGTGTGCTCATGAACAGCGAAATTGTCAGAATTATGGTGCACAGAAAAAGGATTGCCCATTCGAGATGTCGACGCCTGCTCAATGGCGCCCTTATACGTTTATGTCTGTTTATTTATTGATGCCAACCAACAGCAACGTGCCTTCCCGTTGCTGCGTCACAGCATAGACAAAACAAAACACAGACGCGCACACAAATCAGACACTCTAACACTGTACACAAATAAATACCGAACGAATGAGAAAAAAAATCCAGATATCCTAAGTCACTTCTGGTGCCGTACACTAAGTTTTTAAAATAACTTAAACAGAAACATGTCAATTGAAGGTGACGAAACACAATTTAAACAATGCTTATATCTGGGCGATGATACTCTGTAGCTTGGGTGGTGTAATACAACTCAATAACAAAGAATATGCATTCAAAATAACAAATATAAAATCAACTGCAAATATCTTGTTTAGTATACCTTCACGCTAAATAGTTAAAATATTAGAGTGTTAAGGTCTGAACGCCATTGGTGACTTGTGCGAAATCAACGGTGGCTAGGAACGTAAAGACGTCGCGGCAAGTTCGTTCGGCAGCTTTCTCGGGCGAATGAAAGAATCGCAACCCTTGCCGGTCTAAACTCGAAGCCGTAAAAGCAGGTTTCAAAACACGCGATGAAAATTGCTAATGGACATTTTCTAAAGCCCCTTGACGAAACTGTCGCTTCACGCCCTATTGAAAAACTGTCTATGGGGCCCACCAGAATTTTTACAAGGTTTTGACGTACTCTTCAATTTCTTTAGGAGTTTGAGATGTCCGTCGAAGTTTTCTAAGGGCCTGACGTATCCTTCAATAATTTTTAAAAGGTCTAAGAGACCCGTCGCAATTTTTTGAGGCCTGTTGGGTTTGTCACAATCTTTTCAGAGAAAGCACGTGACCCATAAAAATCGTTTAGCGGGTCTGCGGGAGAGATCACATGACCATTCTGGACATATGTCTGGGAAGACGCTTGGCCATTTTGTATCGGGCGGCTGCAACGAGCCGGACGCTCATTGTCGGATTCCCGTCTCACGCATTGGACCAATCTTCTAGAGCAGTTCAGTGTGCGAATAAGGGAGAAGGCTTCTCAGTGCCCAGTTTCTTGCACCTCTTGGTCTGTCCAGCTTCAGAAGCTCACCCAGCGTGCGAAAAAACACCGGAGACGCCACCGTGATGTACCAGGGACGACCCCGTGACGTGCTCAGGATTTTGTCAACAGCAGTGGACGTTAGTGTCGCGTTCGTGGTTTTCGCTAAACGTGCCACTGACAGTGTACATATATATGTGTGCGTGTGGTGCACCGGCTCTGTTTTATTAGTAGAATAGCCACACATCTCGGGATTTTACTGAACAACATTGTGAGAACCTCTAAAAATATCTTGTTATCGCTTTTGTCTACAAGCTGCTTGCGCCCGGGTTTGAGTACACGTTGGTTCTTATCGTCTTTTTGAGTTACAACATTCCTGTAAATACTCAATGTCTAAAATAAACTTCCAATAACGTTTTAAACTGCATTTTGGTCTATGGTTAAGTCATATGGGCATGTGAGGGTGGAAAGGGCTGAGAGGAGTCTGAAGGCTGAGGGAGTCTGAAGGGCTGAGGGAGTCTGAAGGGCTGAGGGAGTCTGAAGGGCTGAGGGAGTCTGAAGGGCTGAGGGAGTCTGAAGGGCTGAGGGAGTCTGAAGGGCTGATGGAGTCTGAAGGGCTGAGGGAGTCTGAAGGGCTGAGGGAGTCTGAAGGGCTGAGGGAGTCTGAAGGGCTGAGGAGTCTGAAGGGCTGAGGGAGTCTGAAGGGCTGAGGGAGTCTGAAGGGCTGAGGGAGTCTGAAGGGCTGAGGGAGTCTGAAGGGCTGAGGGAGTCTGAAGGGCTGAGGGAGTCTGAAGGGCTGAATGGAGTCTGAAGGGCTGAATGGAGTCTGAAGGGCTGAAGGAGTCTGAAGGGCTGAATGAGTCTGAAGGGCTGAAGGAGTCTGAAGGGCTGAATGAGTCTGAAGGGCTGAAGGAGTCTGAAGGGCTGAAGGAGTCTGAAGGGCTGAAGGAGTCTGAAGGGCTGAAGGAGTCTGAAGGGCTGAAGGAGTCTGAAGGGCTGAAGGAGTCTGAAGGGCTGAAGGAGTCTGAAGGGCTGAAGGAGTCTGGAAGGGTTGAAGGAGTCTGAAGGGTTGGAGTCTGAAGGGCTGAAGTTGGAGTCTGAAGGGTCTGAAGGAGTCTGAAGGGTCTGAAGGAGTCTGAAGGGCTGAAGGAGTCTGAAGGGCTGAAGGAGTCTGAAGGGCTGAAGGAGTCTGAAGGTCTGAAGGAGCCTGAAGAGTCTGAAGGGTCTGGAAGGAGTCTGAAGGGCTGAAGGAGTCTGAAGGGCTGAAGGAGTCTGAAGGGCTGAAGGAGTCTGAAGGGCTGAAGGAGTCTGAAGGGCTGAAGGAGTCTGAAGAGGTCTGAAGGGCTGAAGGAGTCTGAAGGGCTGAAGGAGTATGAAGAGGTCTGAAGGGCTGAAGGAGTTTGAAGGGCTGAAGGAGTTTGAAGGGCTGAAGGGTTTGATTGTTTGAAGGGGTTTAATTGTTTGAAGGGGTTTGATTGTTTGAAGGGGTTTGATTGTTTAAAGGGGTTTGATTGTTTGAAGGGGTTTGATTGTTTGAAGGGTTTGATTGTCTGAAGGGTTGGAAGGGCTGAGACGGTCACGTAACATATCAGGGCTGAAGGGTTATTTTCAATAGGGTGTTTACCTCTTTCGAATAACGAGCACCTTCTATAAAGTTGTACTGCTACTTACAAATGAAGGGCAGCCCAGCATGTCTCCGTTTGTCAGAACACATTAACATTGTGCCATATTGTATCGGTTTTCATTGCGTTTTATGCTACATACTACCCGTGTTCAAAAACATATCGCCAAAAAACATGAAATGCACGCGAAGATAGGTCTTGATAATGCTGATCGTACGGGACGGTGCCATCCGAAATCGCGACCACGGGAAGCCAGCCAGTGGAGGGCGTACGCATGCGTAGAAGCTTGCTGGAAGAAGCTTCACACTCAGTTCGCTCCTAATCTGAAAGTGCAGTGGGAGCGCTTGCCGGACCAATCCACCGCCTCCCTTACAGCACTTCACCCCCGCTTTCTGCGCCTGAGTGTGGCTGGGAGTTGGGCCACGTGGCGAAAGATAGACGGAAGCACCGCGCAAAAGGGCAAGGACACAACAAGGGGGTGCACAAGAGACCAAACGAAGGGCGCTGACATGCATCCTAACTGATTTCCTTTTGTTTCTTTGGCGTGCCTCCCTGCTGTGTCTTTGTCTTTTTCTGTTACTATGAATAGTACTATGAATCACCAAATCGGCGAAGTATCTACCCTAGAAAGATAAACGTATTACTGGTTCAACGAGCACTTGTAGCTTCCACCGCACAGTCAACTTAAAGTGACAACAAGGCTTAACAGCACACCAAGGTGGTCAAAGCGGTTAATAACTTGAGAAGGAAGCACTTTGAAGCCTCAGTGTTTCAGCCGACGTTTCGCGAACAGAGCTAACTTCTGGTACCTTGAGGAAGCTGGGTCTTGCGAAACGTCGACTGAAACTCCGAAGCTTCCAGGTGGCTCCTTTTGAAATCAGCTTTCAGACAGGTTAAAGGTCTCGTGGTGTCTTTTGCTCTTGTTTTTGTTGCAGCTGTAGCTATGCTTCACCTTTACGTTCCAGCGAAGCTCATTGAAAGAAAGGCTTGAGGTACACCTAAGCACTTCTTATGAGTTGTGATTGCGAAAGCATGCACGCTGCGCTTCCGCTCCCTTCTTTCGTCTTGCGTCGACGGTCTAGCGCCCGCTCTGTCCTCGGCGTGCTGACCTTGGGCTTGGAGTGGTGAAGCCGCTGCCTCGCGGACACGCAGCGCCGTGGGGTGGCGGTCGTTGAAACTGACGCGCAGCGGCCAATGGGACCGAAGGAGAAATCCATCAGCTTCACTCCGCTCCTTTGGGATCGGGGAAACTAGGTGCTGTTATCTAGGCTTTTCGCGTGGTTTCATAGCTGGGAGCTGGCGTCACTTGGAGAAGGAATCTAAGGTGCCTTTGGCGCTGCTTCAAAGTTGATGAAGTCGGCTCGCTCCATGGAACAGTTATGCTTTCGGATTAATAAGTTATCACCTCAGGGTCCCATTTTGGTGACCGCGAGAGCGAGATCTAATTCGCCTCTCGCGTAGCTAGCGAAGATAACCTGTAGACAGTTAGTCTGCTAATGCGTGCAAAGAACGCCATTCGTCTGCTACGAAGTGTCGTTCACAGACGGAAATAAACGAGAAAACTGCTTACGTTATCTGCTAACAGAGAACGAAAAATAAGTTGATATCGTCTGCTATGTACCGAGCGCAGCGGCGAAGTGAGATTGGACCCAGGATAGAAATTGTGATCGTCTGCTCTTTCACGTTGGAAACCATTGACATCCTGCGCTTCGTTTACAAGTATCAAGTTGTTCTTCTGCCGTACACAAGCTGTCATCGACCGGGGACGAAGGAGAACTAAGGACAAGCACATCAGAGGCCGTAAGATCTCATCTTGCTGCTTGTATATTGGTGAGGCGTTTTCGGCAAAAAATATTGCCGGATTGTGAACTCACAAACGGGTCCCAATTGTCTCGTTTGTTGATTACGCGGAAAATGTTGCACCGCGTCCAATCGGCAGCCGAGAACGATCTCGCTCTCACCTCGACCCAGGGGACCTTAAAACTGAAAGTGAGCGACTCTTCTGTCTCGAACCTACATTATCACGATATCTTTAAAAGTGCTCGCGCGAAAGATATATAAAAACACAGCTTTCGCTCTTGTAGCGAAAAGAGAAAAAAAAAGGCTCGAGGTACACCTAATCACTTTTTATGAGTTGTGAATGCGAAAGCATGCACGCCGCTCTTCCACTTCCTTCTCGTCTGCGGCGTACTTGCGTCGATGGTCGAGGCGCGCGCTGTCCTCGGCGCGCTGGTCTTGGGCGTGGAGCGGTAAGCCGCTGCCTCGCGGACACGCGGCGCCATGGGGTGGCGGCCGTTGAAACCGACGCGCAGCGGCCAATGGGAGCCTCGTCGACGCGCGCCAGCCAATGAGACCGAAGCCGAAATCCATCAGCTTTACTCCGCTCCTTTTGGATCGGGTAAAACTAGGTGCCGTTTGGACTAGGCTTTTCGCGTGGTTTCATAGCTGGGAGCTGGCTTCACTTGGAGGAAGGATTTAAGGTGCCGTTTAGCGCAGTTTCAAAGCTGATGACGTCGGCTCGCTTCAGGGGACAGTTAATTAATGCTTTCGCATTAAAAGAAAAAGGGCCGAATAAGTTTTAGTAAAGCCTTCCTGAGCGCTGTTCTGCCCTGACCTCTGTGACATCGTCGAGCGAATGCCTGGTTGCAAGGAGACGCCGAAAGGTGGCGCCACGTCCGCCTTGTGTATAACAGAGCTTAGATGTAAGAGAGTCAGGCACTCAAACCGTGGAGAGGCGTTGGAAACTTAATGGCGGACACCTCCCGGGCAGATTGGCCACAAGTGCGCATCCGTTGCGTTGTCGCTTGGCGAGGAGGAAAGGAGGAGGAAAGGCGGAGTCACATGAAGGCGATCAGCGCTTTCGACACTTCCTCACAGCCTGTGCTGCAAACGCGGCCCGTGAACACCACGTTACCATGATCGAGCAGTTGGAGACACTGAAATGTGGGCACACTATGGACCTTTTCTTTGTACTCTCGTCCCCAGCCACCTTATAGGCGTATCGGTATGGGCGACGAAAAAATACTAAAACGTTTCAACCTGCAAATAGTAAAAAAATAAAGGGGAGGCAAAACGAGAAAGTGGGACGGTTACGCTTATGTCCTAAATGTCTTCTATTGGCGTGGCAAAGGCAAGACAATGTTTTCGCCCATACTGGAAGTGACGTCAATTCAAGATGGCGGCGCACTTGCAGAAAAGATCGTCGCAGCTCAAGAAGGTAGGGCGAGGGTAAGACGGGCCGGGGAGGAGGAAGCAGACGGAACGCTGGAGAAGAGAGGGGAAACCTCCTTCTCTCTTTAGCGTTCCGTCTGCTTCCCTCCCCGGCCCGTCTTACACCTAGCCCTGACTTCTTGAGTTGCAACGGACAGCATCGCACTTTTATGACGGCATCCGTCGGAAAGCGAGGGTCCACTTTTGATGACACGGTAAACGTACCAGTCGATGGCGTGCTCCGGGCGCCATAGTCTTGACGTTTACTCAGGAGCAAAATCTTGTTTTCGTGGGCTTTTCCAGGCATTTGTCTTGCGAGGAAAAAAGACAATGCCCTGGGTTTTACGTTCTTTCGGAGGCCGCAGGGTCTGACGTTTATCGGTAAACAGCTTGCCGCGAGGTAATCCCCGCTTGTGCGTGGGGCTGTAACTAGTATCAGATAAGCTGAAATCTTCTTGTATGCGTAGTTTCGTAATGGTATCGCGCACGTGCTATAGAAGGCGGTAATTTATATGCGCAACTTCATCGTCGCTCTTTCTGGTCATTGCTCCTCTTTTTCACTCTCTAGCCGCTAGGTCGCGCCAGTCAATACCTCCAAGATAAGAAGGCCGAAGCGCTGAAGTTTTCTGCGTCACTAAGAGAGGTCACCGTAGCGCATAGGTTGGACGCGACTGCATTGTCAGCGCCCGGTTGAAAATTGTGTCCAATATATGCCTTGTGGTGGCCTTTTTAGTGACGCAGGAAAATTCGGCGCTTATGCCCAAGTCCCACTAGAGCGACAAACAAAAACGACCGACAATTACCTCTAACACATGGAGCATGCTCGCAATGCTACCTTTGGCAGGCGTTTCGTTGTTCGGTGCTCGTGAAGTAAGCACGAGTGATTGCAAGCCTGTCAAAGATACCCTCGCGTGCATGATGCTCGTGTTTGAGCTTAGCCTCCTTTATTCTACAAGGCCTAGCTGTCAAATCGCAAAAGAATCTGGTTTGAGGCTTGTTGCTGTCGGTTGTTTCTGTTTGTCGCTCTAGTGGGTCTCGGGCATGCAGCTTTCTGATCTAGGAGGGGTGTTGCGCAAGTTTACGTCCCTCTTTGAATGGCGCGAGCTCCGCGTCCTCCTGCTTGACGTACCCTCACATTTGAAGTTGAGGAGACCCGGAACGAAGTTTTCTTAACTGCCGTCCGCTTTCTTTTAGCCCCGCTATAATGCAAAATTACGTTGGCGACAAAAAAAATAGAAGGGGAAGAAAACGCAAGCAAACTTGGCGATTATCTAATAAGAATAATCATTACTAATAATCTTTATTTCGTTTCCTATTTGAAACTGGGGAGGAGTTCAAAAAGCTGTATCAGCAGTTTGACGGAGGTTCAGGTCAACTCCAGGCCCTCCACAGCAGTCTATTAAAAACACAAAAGAAGAAAGAGAATGGTACAACAATGAAGAAAACACAGCACTTCACACTGACTAGACAAAAAAAAAAAAATGCAGTATGGCATTTTTGTTGTCGCAATACATGTATGCGATACATATTTCTATGGCACAACGATTAAAGTGCTATAAAGACCAATATTTTGCCTACCTAAGCGAACAAAGAATTGCAAAAATGCACTTACCTCCTCTGGCGTCGTCGCATCTATGTCAATACCCTTTCTGATTAAATCATTTAATATTTCAGTTAATTGATGGATTTATGTCTGGTCAAAGTAGAGTGTGTGTGTGATGGTGAAACAAACACTTTTTCTTTCGGACCGAGTTGACACGAACTGGTGAAAGCGGTAAGATTGTTTAAACGTATAAACCATCTATCTTTAACCTCTAATGATTTCTTGTACGTTGCGAAGAGTCTGGGCTTACATATATTCTTTAACAGGTTTCATTCTAATTGAAAGCAAGTATTCGGTATGGTAATAATATGAAGCAGCGATAGCACGCAATGCTTTCATCTCTAAAATATGCAGTTTGGCCATGTTTATTAATGCGAAAGCATTAACTATCCCATGGAGCGGAGCCAGCGGTGTTTGTAACCGTGAAAGAAATGCCCATTCTCCCATTGGCTGAGCGAAACGGCTCCTAGATAGCCATTGGCGGCCGCTTCACGAGTGCGCGCGCTCGGCCGCCGCTCTCGTGTCAGGCGTTGCCGAAGAATTCAGAGCTGCAAGATAAACATTAATAAGATTTCTTTTTTACGTTTTAAGGTTACTAGTTGGCAAAAAGAAAACGTGTGTGAGCAATATGCTTCTGAAAGCTGAAAGGCTTCTGCAATATTGGCGAACAGCGTCGGTTGTTTGTTCCACCGGCGTGACTCGCGGGCTCTGAACGATTCAGGCTGAACGACCTCGATTGAACTATCTCGGTCTCTACGTGCACGGAAAACTAAGGCTTGTCGTCGGGATGCCAACATGTGCGTTAATTCTTGAGCTGCTTCTTTTTTTTTCTTTTTTCTAGTGTTTGGTCGTAAACGTGGCGGCTATCTTTGCATACTCCGATAAGTCCCAATGCTATATGTTAAGATACTCGCCATGGAACTTCACGTTTCGTGACAGCACGTCTCTTTGCAACGAGCTATTCGAAAGGTATTTGGACGGGAATCGAACACTATTTCTCTGAGAAACTTATCTCCCATTCTGAACTCATACTTCAAATATACTCGCATACTACTGTCGGGGTACTTCTAAATGCCACTGCCAAGAATGTTCCAAGCGCCGCCAGGTTGAAAGACCCGTTGCGCTGTCTTGGGGGTTTCTCTTATTTGTTGCAGCTCGCGGCGAAGTTAAAAAGAGTGCGTTTATTTAACGTAAACCACGTTATGCTGCGATAAACCGAGGGACAGGATGAAAGGGGGGGGGGGATGTATAGTCAGGCATTAAATTTTACCTCTTAGGATTAGTGCGCTATAAGAAAGCAATTTCTACCATCATAGTAGTTTTTAAGACCTTACACTCTAAAAAATGCCCCTGCGTCTACTTTCCGGCACAACACTCGGAGAGCCAATCAGCGCAACTTACGGAGGCAGCTCAGCGAATGACGATGCCGAAACATATGTTTAGACCTAAAAACGCAGTCTGAGTTGTGACATTAAGCAATGCAAAACGTCACGCTTGCATTGCTTAATGTCGCAGACTCAGACTGCGTTTTTTGGTCTCAACATATGTTTCGGCACGGCCATTCGCTGAGCTGCCTCCGTAAGTTGCGGTGATTGACTCTCCGAGTGTTGTGCAAAAGATAAACGCACGGGCTTTTTTTATTTTTTGTTTAGAGTTATAGATGCTGGAAGAAAGACAGGAAAAACCGGCGATCTGCTTTGCGCTAACAGTGTCGTGCAGTGCACTTGTGTATTAAGAAAGTGATAGACAAACACGCAACATGAAAGTAAAATACAATGCAATATAAACTACAGAACATGTCCGTCATTGTACCCTTCATTTTGCTTAAATTTACCTAATTATATCGATTATTTACTTCTCGAATTATAATGCAACAGAGGCGTGCAGGACAGCGCGCGGGTGTGAACGGGAACTGATATAAAAGAAGGCTATCGTCGCAAAATCAAATCACCTGTGTTCTGTTTTTTTTTTTTTTAGTCATTGGCCTTAATTGGCATTTGAACGGTTTGTACACCGTCGGACAATATAAGCGCGAACGATTGACTTACTCAGGTCGGAGCGTGGAGCGAAAGCTTGTGCTGCAGAACCTCCTGGGTTCGATCCCCCACCCCCGCTCGCTTCGATCTCGATGAGTTTCGTACCGGTACGCGTTCGTGTAAATCACTACTGCGTAGTGCACGTTAAAAAAATAATAACTTAGGTTAGCGGGTGTACTGCACTGGCTAAATTTCTCATCTACAGCTGACAGACCGGTCACCCGTTGAGGCATACCAACTTCAAGGCTATGTAAACATACAAGCTACACAATTTGTTTTTTTTAGTTTGAGTTGCGCTTGCAGGATTTACTAGTCGCCCTACATCTCCATTGATAACATAAATCAGTTTTTGGGTTTAGAGACGTCCGTGTGTAACCGTGATGCGCATTTATTTATTTATTTATTTAAATACCTTAAGAACCCTGAGTCGGGGTATTACACAGGAGAGTGGGTTAAGAAAATAGCGAGATTAACATTTGGCGGAACGAATCGATGTCTTGGACAGAGACGATGGCTTCGGGCGTGCCGTTCCAGTCCTCGGATGTCGCCCGGGGAAATAAAATATTTAAAGAAACACTGACACCCCCCCGCCCCCTCCTCCACAAAAAATTTTTTTCATTTTTTGCCTGGCGATTTATTATGGTGTCCGGAATATTGCCCAATTAGTATTTTGCTACAGAGTCACGTATTTTTTAAAATGAAGCCAAAAAGCGCGACTGCTCGAAACTGAAACCGAAACCCCCCCACCGCACGGCGATGTGGAGAGGAGAGAGTGAGTGGCGGAAGTCACGTGGCTACACTCGACCGTGTGATTTTTTTTTCTTCCGGGTGCAGCAGACGAAATGCGTTCGGGATCCGTTCGCCGTGCGTATTCCTTTGCAGTTATGTTTGTTCCGCTCGCTGTTCTGTACTTCAAGATGAGTTGTTTTGTACATTTAAGTGTTGGCAATTAGTAGTGAGTGCCCGTGGGGAATTCCCGTGATCGGCTCCGAAAAGAATACTCCCAAGATGTTGCGTGAAGAGCTGCCTCACATCTGAAAGTGGCATTGTGCGGCAGAGCTAGGTGTCAAAAATGGAATCCCATACCATTTAGTTCAGCGACGTATCGTCCACAACAATTTTTTTTTCAGTGATAGTTGTAGAAAAAAGAAATGTAAACATCGCAAAATGCTTGAAAAAAAAAAATTGTACGCCCACACTTGCGATCGAACCCGTGCCCGCTGCGTGTGAAGCGGACGTCTTTCCATTGAGCTACTGAAGGAACTCCTTCGTTCGTAGTACTAATGCATCGGGTCGACTGTATGTCGGAAAGTTTGCTGCCGCTTTCCCTCCAGTACATGCACTCCCGGCTTGAAGTCGGGCAGCACCACGCATAGGCCACACTCGCATCAAGTAATGAAACCGTACGCGTGCGTATTCAACTCGATGTACGCACTTCGTGCTTGACGTTTGAGCGAGCGATGTCTTCAGCCACGAGAAGGGACGACGGCTCGGCGACGTCTTCGTGCAATCGGCTTGCTGGTCGGGCGTGTCGTACGGGATGAATATCAATTCTTTTGATCGGTCCGAAATTTCTCTTTCGAAGGAAGACAGAATTCGCCGGTACCGTGAACAACAGTTCTGAAGTAGAGGTCCAACGCCCGTCGTCCGCTGCCATCCGCGAGTCCCACGATACGCGAAACGACGCCATGTTGAGAATTATGCAGTGAACGCACAGAATGCTTCCGGTTGCCTGTGCAACCTTTTTTATTTTTTTCAATCAACGTATTTTGCAGCTTTTTGGAAGCCACAAATAATGGGTTTCATATTTTTTTCTATTTTTAGTATTGACTGTGTGCCTTCAATGACCCACGACTTTGATTAAATTTGGTGGTCGCGTCGGAAACCTTAGAAAACGGCCCGTGACCACGGAAAAGAGAGTGAGTGCGACTCAAACCGGCCAGTTCTCGATCGGCGGTTTTCGGGCGGAAAGAAACCGAATTTCGAGCCGCAAATTCTGTTCTGGTTAGTTGGGCTCTCATATGTCACGTACAACTAAAAACCTCGGCGAGCATAAATACCCTGTCAGTGTCCCTTGCTGTATTTCGAGTGAAAGGAAGGCCAACTTTTGCATGGTGATCAATGCGGGGTGATATGCGATGTGCAATGAATTGCGTAGATGATCATCGAATTAAAACTTGTGGAAGACATAGTTTCGCGACGCGCATGAGAAGAAGGCAATGGGGCAGAGCTTACCTTGCCGAACTTGCAGAAATATGTCAATTGGAAAAAAAATCCTTATACTATGTAAAGTATAAAGACGTTCGTAAGGATAAACTTCTCTTCCTAAAGATTAAGTGGATCCGGAGCAAGCCAATATGCGATGGATCCAGATGTGTTTATTCATTGAATGTGTGTGTGTGTGTGTGATGTGTTTATTCATCGAATGTGTGTGTGTGTGTTTCTTTAATAGTTTAATAAAATATTCGTATTGCTCACAAACGTGAGAATATTCTTTTTAAAGAAAACTCCAATTGAATTGAATCCTTCGCTTGTTTCTGCTGTTAGCAAGTTTGATTCTGTGATCACATTTATTGGGTAATGGTTTTACACAATTCGTGTGTTAAGTGTAAATATAAACGCTGTGGAGTGAAAAAGAAAAAAAGAGAAGGTAATCAAGCTTTCAGGGTACTGTTTTTCTACCTCCAGAAACTTTTCAGCAGTTTTGATCGTTTGCACATGACTCTGTACATTTTATGCTTACGGTACGTTTCCTTGGTTGTGTGCCCAGGATCCTCAAGCAAGCTGGGACATGAACAACCACGATCCGGATCCGCAGCCAAGATACGATCTCGTTGATTCCAACAGGTACTTTTTCGCTTTTCTTTTTTTTTTTTTCTTTTTGTACCCAACCGTTGTTGACGAGGTTCTGCAGCGGTCCCTGGTGTGTGTGCTGTGTACGGTGTGGCGCGCAAAACTTGGCGGGGAACAGTGAAATGTGCAGAACGAAAATCAAGATGACCTCAACCGTGATTTAAACTTCGATTTAAATCGCACTAATTTGACTCTGAAGACTCAAAATCGGACACTTTAGCCCGACACAATCCCGGAAATATTTTCTTTTTACCGTTTGTATGTTACTTTTGCAGTCCACGGGCTGTTAGCTTTTATTTCAATCTACGAAAAATCACGCAAGACAGATTTAATATCGCGCAACCATTTTAAAAATGCATCTAGTAAAAAATATATTGCTCGTTTCTAGTTGGTCGAGCATAAATCCGATTTATTTCCTTTTCTTTTTCAACAAAAGTTGCGATTTTTATTTACCCTGCTCAAATGAGTCTCGCGATGTAGATACTGTCGAGACCGGTTATAACGAAGTCGGTTATAACGAAATAGCGGATATATCGAAGTGATTTCCGATTCCCGTTGACTTTGTTATAACCGGTCTTGACAATATTGCACTTTTGTGTGTATGTGTGTGTGTGGGGGGGGGGGAGGTTAGTTTTTCTTTAAGAGTAAGTTCGCAACTTTTTTCACCTTTTTTGTGTCTTGGATCCTGCAGGCACGGGACGCGGTGCGCCGGCGAAGTGGCTGCGGTGAAGAACAACTCCATTTGTGCAGTCGGCGTAGCCTTCGGTGCGGGCATCGGAGGTACGCTTCCTTGTGCACGTCTTTCCCTTTCCGCTCGCTAGTACTCGTCTCTCTCGGCAGCACAGGAACTGGTCCTCCGGTTGCAAGCAATAAGAAAAAAACTTTCAGCCTTTCCACTCTGATGAAGAAGGAAGACCAGCGGAGCTGTACAATGGAAAGTAATGGCCAGCCGCAAGTCGGCAAGCCAGAGTGGAAAAGCTGCCGCCATCTATGAGCAAGGCCGGCAAGCCGATTGTCTGGTTGCCGCCGTCGCTCATAGATGGCGGTAGCTGTCCAGAGTTTTGTGTCGACATTTCTTTGCGGGGGACACGATCCTGGGGACACTAGCCCTTAACAGCTCCGCTGTAAAAATCAGAGAATTGGGAGTTTTTTTGTTTTTTTTTTACTAGATCGTTTTTGTGTCTCCAGTGACGGGCCTTTGCGCATGCATCGTACCGGTATCGAGTTCCGTTATCCGAGCTATCGGACCAATCTACTGAAATTCCTTACGGGCTGTTTTCACATGACGTCAATCCGCCATTTTGTTGTTAGAGTGAATGAGTGAAAAAATGTTTTATGTACCAAAAAGAAAAAAATGTATTTTAAGCCAAGGTTTCAAAAGTTGACCCTGGGAGGGTCAACTTTCGAACCCTTGGCTTAAAATTAATGAAATTTACGGGGTAGGCTGGTGATCATGCTAGAGGGCGAATAACAAAATTTCGGGTCTGTCGGTTAAATGGGAAGGAAATTAGAGCAGCTTCTATGAGCAACACGCCTACAGTGTTCAGTTAATCTATCGTCGGAAAACTATCACAATATTCAAGATTTTTATTCGCTAGATATGTAGCAGGATGCCTAGAAAGTAGCGGCTATAAACAGTTTTTTTTTTTTGGGGGGGGGGGAGGGAAAGGTTCGGGGGGGGGGGGGAGGGGGTTAAAAGTTAAATTATCTCTTCTGCAAAATTGGTTAACTTTTTGGTTTTCTGTGTCTGACAAAATGTTATTTTTTATAAAGGAAATCCGTAAAGTGACAAAAAAATTGCATGGCCGCATTCCTTATTAAATCTCAGCCAGGAAAATAGAAGAGCGAGCCTTCCCTGTATTGCCATTATCGAACGATAGATTGACTAAAATGGAATTTATACCAAAAAGTGGAACGGAGAAAAAATGCGTTCAAAGTGCTCCAAACCCAACCTTTTCTTTAGCTTCGGTGAACAAAAAATAATTTATAAAAAAAATTAAGTATGCAGTGTAAACTAATTAAACTTTCTGGGAATACTATTTAGATGTTGTTGGATGTAAATATGTCTACCGGCGTGCGGTCGTGTATCACTACTGAGCGGTGCACGTTAGAGACCCCAGGCTAGCGGTTGTACCGCACTGGCTAAATTGCTCATCTACAGCGAGTGACTCGTCGCAACTTTAAATGGCAGACCAACTACACGCTGCATAAATATCCACACAACACCAATTATTGTAAATATGTCATTTTTCAAAATCAACTTTTTTTGCAGAAATGTTTTTTTTCTTTCTGCGTAGTGTTCCCCTTTGAAATCTTTTGTGCACTCCTAATTTGAGGGTGTCGGTCGAATCTTTGGAATACTCGCTTTCAGCACGTGCCAGACAGCTCATAACAACAAAACGGTGGAAATCTTCCGATCCGATACTGCCGTTGCTCCACTTTCATCCGCTCATCGCGGAAACATTGGTATCGGGGTTAACTTGCCAAGTGTTTCTATCACTCCTCTAGCTGCTACTGCGATGATCAGTCTTTGATAAATCAGTTTTGATGAGCGTGGTGGTACAGCACGGAACACCTTTAGCGCATACACGGCATCGATGCTTTTTTCGCCTTTCATCTCGAAAAAGTATCGATGTTGCCCCAGGTTTTACCGCTTTGGCCCCCAGGGAGTACTTTCCACCACACTAGTAGTTCTGGTGACTACCGTTTGATTCTAAGAGATAAACGTAAAGAGCCAGCGATCGTGCCAACAGTGTCGCATGGTGTAGGTTAGTTGCGAATTTCAAATGACCCGGAGCTACAGAAGCAGCCGACGCTGTTTTTGAACTCGCCTGTTTTATCTCGCACTTTAAACCATGCCATGTATAACGGATATCAATAACTAGCCCAGTTCTCGAGTAGATTGGGAAAATAATTGTACATTTGCGGAGTTGCGTTCCAATCCAACCAGGAACTTGGCTCCACATTAAATAGCAATGATAACGACAATCGTTCTTCTCGTCAAAAATGTTACGTCGGTAAAATACTTTGTTTTTCTGTACATCTGGTGTAATAATGCTCGTTAAGAATAGTTTGTGCGCCGACAGCGTATATTCTTGACATTTTGTTTAGCTTATCACTAGATAGAAAAGAAAACAGAAGCTGTTTGAATGGCGTTGTTTTTTTCTCGTCTTTTTTTAATACGATAACATTGTTTACCTTCTTCATCCGGTTTGCACTATTTGTTATTCGCACCCTCTTCGAAGGACCTGATGTCCTTTCCTCGACGTCGTTCTTGGGGTCATCCTAGAAATCGTTCTAAACGTCGTCTTTGACGTCATCCTCTAGGACGCCGTCCTCGACGTCATCCCAGAAGTCGTCCTTGAGATCGTTTTAGACGTCGTCTTTCATGTCTTCCTAGACGACGTCCTTGAAGGTCGTCCTAGAGATCCTCTAGGACATCGTCCTTGACTTCATCATAGAGCGGCAGGACGCCCACATTCACATTTGCGCCCAAGCTAAAGCGATAAACCCACGCCGGGCATACGCAGAGCGGCAGCACGCACACATTCATATTTGCGCCCAAGCTACAAAGCAATATGGGTTTGAGTTGAGCCACTTGGTACATGGTCAATGATGGTGGTGAAACATCTTGCACATTAAACGGTTACACAGAGGCAAAAGATTGAACACGATGCGTCATTCCATTTCAAAGTGGCGCGCTGCAGTCGCGCTGACGTCAATGATTGCGTCGTAAACCATTCGTAAGATAGGGTTTCCTCAAAATTTGCGTCGTCGTATTCACAGTGAGCTGCGTCATGAGTCTCATGACGAATGCTATCGCAGTTCATAGACAACCGAAGTTTCTGCCAGAGTTGTAGACGTTACTAAAAGAAAGTAAGGAATTACATTTACAATTACTCAAGGCTAATTGTAATTAATTACAATGACAGTTACCCTATTATAAAAGTATGTGACTGTTACCCCGAAAATCCGGCGTTTATTGTTGCCACCAGTCCCAATGATTGACCCTGAGTATTTTCTAGCAATAGCTGGCTCTCGAAAGTCTCGTTAGACATATTGCCTCATTTAGATGTTGACTGCAACATTGAACACCCTTTAACCGAGGCACTAGATGAGAGTACTACCATATTGTTCCTCACGAGTGCTTGATGCTTGCATTGTTTTTCTCCAGCGAAGCGATGGAAGTGCTCTTTACCCTGAAGGAAGAGCAGAGCTTCGTCGTTGCAGCAGTGCCCGATATTGTCGAAATCGCGAAACTGAATTACTCAATTTCTAAGTGAGAGCTAAAAAAAGGAAAAAAATGTTTCTCTCTACCTGCACTGCCTGATGGTATAACAGGTTTAATCCAATTTAAAATAAAAAAATGAGGGCCGTATTTGGCGAAGAGTTTCGTTAGTTTTTAAAGCCAATTCAAAAAGAAAAACAGGGAAGCAGCCTCAACTTTGGCATTAAAACGAGCTTAAAAAAATATCAAATGAAAATTAAAAAAAAATCGCGAAATTGTGTAGAAGTTTTGCGATTTTGGTACAACTGGCCAAACCTGGAATAAGAATTGATTTATGTACAACTAATTATACCGGAAAATATTGCCAACTGGTAGAATATGGAGTTAGAAGTCAGGGTATTAGCGGCGAGATGTTTCGGTGGCGCCCCCGTTCGGTTACCTTTCGTGATGTCATTACCTTGTGAACAATAAGTTCCATGGTGTTTGTAATGGGCATGGTGGAAGCCTGAAATCATAGCGCTCTCAAAGCAACAATGCCGACACCGTCAAAATTGAAGTTCTTACATTCCTCTTATTTCCATCGTTAAGACATCCTTTCCTGACGTCATAGCCAGCTTTCGGCCAATTGTGGTGGGCCGACCACAGCGACGCTTTCGATCGCTCACGTCGCCAATAGTTACACGTGACAGTTGAATAAGAAATAAGGTTTAGATTTATATTCTCTTTCCTTTGGCTGTGAACAGGTCGAGCCTTGGTTGAGACGTTGGGGAACAAGATATTGAACGTTTTCGATATAAACATGGTTAAAATTGCGCACAAATAGAAAGGAACAGTGAAGAGGGAGGAGAGAAGAGACAAGCTCAAGCTCACAACTCGATGTATTGAAGGAAGAAAAAGAGCAGCCGGCGGTATCAGCTCGAGCCGAGGCCACACTCGCACGGGGGCACCCGAGCACGCGGAGGACACACACCATCATCCACACTCAAACGATTGTAGAAAGGCAATTTCCTTGTCGGTTAAAGCCACAGAAGGATGGCTGACACAACGCTGGCCTAGGCGGAGTATACTAAAAGATTAAAAAATTTCCTATGTTTTTCGTGGTATCTGCCAATTATCGAGGTTTTTTTGTAAAGAAGGTGTACACTTACACGCTTGACAATGCAGAGGTAGGTGACCCCCCCCCCCCCCCCGTGGAATTTAGAGAAAGATTGTGCTCCGTCCTGTCTGTTGTCCTACGTAGGATCTACCACAGGATCCTACGTAGGTCCATGATCCATGTTCAATCATTACCAACTCTCCCAACTAACCAGTTTACTACAGTTTTCGATATAAATATAGGTTATCAGAAAATAATATTCCTTTACAAAATTACTGATAAATGTAAGGGTTTACAAGTACTTGCGTTACTTGTAACGGATTACGTACATGGTTTCTGCAGCCATATTTTTTTTTCTTTAAAGCGCAGAAAACAGACACGTAGCTCTCGGCTTTACATGCACTGTAGAGGCAGTGCAACTCGTGCACCGTAGAGGCTTTGCATGTCCCGCCGCTTCTTCTAATTCCGCACCGTCGGGACTTTTTACTTTCCAGATGCGCGTGCTTGTCAAGTGCGCCGAGTGCGGACTTTTTTCGTTTTTAATGTATATATTTTTACGGCTTGCGTCATATAGTGGCGCTCACTTCGGGGATGATGGAGTCGGCGGCGTGCTATCTCCAGCGACGTCCGCGATACACCTAGACGACCTTGTGTCTGGATGGGACATCTGCCGCGCATCCTGTTACGAACTTTGCTACAGTTGCAGGCAAACTCTTCTTTATTTACATCTTTTTTTTTCTCTTTTAATTTATTATGATATCGGCGTTTTACGGCGCTGCCTTCTTGCGTTCGTTTTTTGATGGATTTATATTGTTACCTCATAATAATGGTCTCACTCGCGCGTTGCGTTCGAGCAAAGTAAAGGCCCGTTCACACTCTTGCGACCGAGTGCGACCGAGTACGACCGAGAGAGACCAGACCGGTTTTTAAGCCTCTTGCGATCTCTTAGGACCAGCTCCGCTGTAGCGCATCCGGTCCTAAAAACCGGTCTGGTCTTTTTCGGTCGTACTCGGTCGCAAGAGTGTGAACGGCGCTTAAAACGTTTCCTAGCGCGCACTATTTTTATTTTTTTTTACGCTCGCGTGATTTTTGTTTGTTTGTTTGTTTGTATTTTGTTTTACATTAGAGAGCTTTTAGACCGTACGCTGCGGATTGCAGGCCTAACGGGCCCGTGCTCAATGGACCTTTTTCGAGTAACGAGCGCCGTCTGGGGAGTTGTCTGCGAACTACAATAGAAAAGCAGCCCAACGTGCCTCCGCCCGTCAAAACACATAATTGACGTCGTGCCGTTGTATCGGTTTTCAGTGCTTTTTGTACCCCAGACTATCTATACTAAAAAACAAAGCGTCAAAATAGACTAAATACGCGCAGAAGAGAAGATGCTGACAATGTTGTTGTCGCCATTTTCGCAGGGCACCGCGTCCCCGGTGTCCTGCAAAAATGTCGACAGCGGGAGTGTACGCATGCGCAGAAGCTTACTGGGAAAAGGTCCATTAGCTCCCGCTAGCAATGCGAAGCTCTAACGTATGCGTAGAGCAAGTCTTCTGCTTCTCCCGCAGGAGTTACGGTGACGTCAGAAAGACGCCGAGCTCTGATTGGCTCTGATTGAAGGATAGTGGGTAGACCTCAAAGTAAGTTGCCTTGAAGCCTAGCCACTATCCTTCAATCCGAGCCAATCAGGGCTCGGCGTTCTGACGTCATCACAACCCCTGCAAAAGAAGCAGACAAACTTGTGCACCGCATTCAGTGTACTAAGTGGCAACCGACGCTATGATCCAATGGCGCCAATGAAGCGGTGCCAAAAGTGCGCCGTCACGGCTCTCGTGTTCTTTCTGTGCGATTGCTCTCACCGACTGAACCAATCCCTCCGACCGATCACGTCGCGATCCTGCGCTTTTTTCCTCTGCCTGATTGGTTGGGCCGGTGGTAGCGAACCGGCAAAGGCACCGAGCGCCCTGACGACGCACTTTTGGCGCCGCTTGATTTTTCCGTCGGATTACTTGGACAACAAGGCGCGGGAGGTTTAACCTCAATTGTTACGAATGAAGGCGACGAGAGGATGAACAGTGAACTGAAAATAAAGGATTAATCGGCGAACTTGTGCCAAACAAAATGAAAGACGCGCGTCGAGGCAACAGAAAAGCGGGCGGCGATTCGACAGCGTAACAGCAAGCGAGATCGAGACTGACTCGACTCGGCAAGGTCACCGGCAGCTCGTTATCTAGTGAGTCGGCATCGCGAAAATTCGGCCCAGAAGGTTCGAGCATCGAGCGTTGATAAAAGTTACGCCCCCTCCCCCTCCACCCTTCCCCCTTCGAGTAAGGATAAACGCGAATCTTCTAGAATACCATGACCGGGCGCTGGTTGCTCGGCCCTGGGCGCATCAATACTAGAGGCCAGCGCTCGGCGCAGATTGCGCACGAGTGCTTCCTCGGCGTTTGGCTAGGAACTAATCTGGCTCGCGCTGGCCTCCGCGGGTGGCGTAGTCAAAGGGGCACTGACACCCCGAAGGTCTTATTTGTTTTTGTTATCAAAAACGATGCAAATTGTGGTCATAGCCAAAAAAAAAAGTTTTCCACTTGCGCGCGTTTTTTTTGTTTGTTTTTCTCCCGCTTCTCACCTCCTCGCTTCATTTATTTGAAACGTAATGCATTATGAAATTTAGAAGCCCTGTAAGCGACATTTTTTTCAATCATATTCAATGACAGCATTCGTAAAACAGTCCTTTTCGAGATACCGAATATCAGAATCCGGAATGATGTCACCTCCTGGCTTTTTAACCTCCTTCAGAAAACATGGCGGCGCTCGACGCATGTAGCACTGAGGATGATCGGCGAGTCGGGGAATCGGATGAGGTTCTCTTTTTTAGGTGCCTGACGACCTCTGAGGCTTCGAAAGGAAGTCGTCACACGGTCAAAACAACCGGGTTCTGTGTCTTTGTATCGTAGTTTGGGCTGCGACTCCGCCGGGGCAGCCTTCCACGCAAAACCGGCGCGACTTGGCCCCTCACGTCGCTCAGAAAAGTCCACTTTGCGCTCTCTTCGACCTCACACCGTTCGAAAGAATTTGAGATCGCCGAAAGAGCCCTAAAAGAACTTCAAACTCGAAAGTAAAGCCTCGTCTGCCCACAGCGATAGGCGGCACGCACAAAGCGATTGATCGCGGCACGCGGGCGAACACGACACGGCGGCGTGAGGTGAGAGAAACTTGGGTTGCAGGACGACTCAATCTTTGACGTCACTGCACTGGCGCGAATCAGGCGGGAACTTCAAATTCGGCTTTTGGAAATTGTTTTTTTATTTCACAAATACTGAGTTCCCAAGTTTCGAATTTTGAGGGTAATGTCCAGGCATCGTTTTCAATCGTTTCGGATAATAAAAAAAATGATTTTGACCTGTCAGTGCCCCTTATTTAAACTTGCCGAACCAACCCAGAAAAAGAAAAAAAAAAGGTAACAGCCAGGAGCTTAGTTATTACTAGAGCTTTTTTTTTTTCTTTCAGTCGCCTAAACAATTAATGTTTAAAGGTGTTTTTTTTTAGATTTGTGCATTTTTAATTTTTAGGTTCTTGTTTTCTTTTTATGAGTATATGTCTTATGCTGTTTATTATCTGGGAAATATTCGGTGTTCTGTGTCACATTACGGACAAAAACCGCGTGAGGGAAGCCCTGAACAACCAAGTATTCGACTGCAGTTTTCATCAAAAAATAATTCAAATTTAAAACCGAATTTTTTTTTTTTGTAATGCAGATTTTATTAGGTTTTGCATTTCATAAAAGTGACTCGGAAAAGGTGTAACGCAATAGGATATTCCTTCTCACATGAAGTCCTGACAACCAACTCTAGGCTTCGTTCGATGGAGCCATTCAAGCGGGCCCAAAAGTGTGTCGTCATGGCGCTCCTTGCCTTTGTTTGTTCAAGCATAAAGAGAAGTGCTGTGCATTATTGGTTTAGCCAGTGATGGCAAATGCGCAAAGACCACGAGCACTGTAACAACGCACTTTTGGCGCCGCTTGATTGTAGACCGTAGAGCTTGTTGCGTCTGGTCTCGGACCTAACGTGAAATGGCGTATAGTTGGTGCACTTTGATACAAGCAAAATAATGCAAATAGAACAAGGACAGTCAGTAAGACAGGACGTGTGCTAGAGCAAGTAAGACCAGATAACCACCTGCCCGTCTTACTTGCTCGTCCTTGTCCTATTCGCTCTATTTTGTTTGTGCTCATTTTATTCATTATAAGACTGTGGAGACAGGACGTGCACTGAAGCAAGCAAGACCGGACATGCACTAAAGCAAAGTAAGACAAAACTTGTGCTAAAACAAGTAAGACAAACAGCTCCTGTCCAGTCTTACTTGCGCCATTTGAACTTCATTTCATGCTCTATAAAACTTTGGCGATAAAAGTTGCGGGTGCTTTATTTTCGCTTCTTCCGCTGTAGGAGTGCGCATGCTGGACGGTGACGTGACGGACATAGTGGAGGCCCGGTCCCTGGCTCTGAACGACCAGCACATCGACATCTACAGCGCGTCGTGGGGCCCCGACGACGACGGCAAGACGGTGGACGGGCCCGGGGAGCTGGCCACGCGGGCCTTCCGGGACGGCATCGAGAAGGGCCGGGGCGGCCTGGGCTCCATCTTCGTGTGGGCCTCGGGCAACGGCGGCCGGGAGAGGGACAACTGCAACTGCGATGGCTACACCAACTCCATCTGGACGCTGTCCATCAGCAGCGCCACCGAGAACGGCCTGGTGCCCTGGTACAGCGAGGCCTGCTCCTCCACCCTCGCCACCACCTACTCTTCGGGCTCCACGGGCGAGAGGCAGATCGTGAGTTGGCTGAGAGCCTTGACGTCTTCCGGGGACCTTGTTTGCTTGCCTTGGTCCCACCCTGACCAGAGGGGCCATAGAGTCGGAGCGTCATTTCTTTCTATCGTTGACACTCTCACCATAGTTCGGGGGTCTCCCATTTGGTGACACTCTTTCATTGCTGAATCTCTCATGGTCTGGCTCTTTTGGTTGCTGACTCTATCCATAATATGACTCTCATTATTACTGACACTTAACGATCTCTAGGGTTGATGCTCTTCCCATTGCTGACTCTCTCTATGGGTGGACACTCCATGATTTGACACCATTGCTTACACTCTCCCATGGTATGACATAGTAGTACATGCAGCCACTGACACCCCCACCCCCTCTGGTGCGTAGGTACGGGAAACTCGTGTTAGTAGAATAATCTAGCAAGCGCCGTGAAATGCCTCTGGCAGCATTTCAGAGAAATGAAATGTCCTCAAAGGATTGCATGGATGTAGAATAAAAGTTATTGCTTTGGCACATGTCACATTACATATACAGGGTGTTTTTTTTTTTTTAGTTATTTTAAAAAAGCCATGAAAGGTACAATAATGTGGTCTGTACAAGTGAGTTATATGGTCAGGGGGACATAATGTAAAAGGCTAATATGCACAATAAGTCGGTTAATTAACTACAGTGTGTTTATTAACTTTTCAATTAGTGAATTAATATTAACTAAAATGTATTAACTCTTCAATTACTGAATATATGCGTATGGTTCCAATTAGAAACTTGCTGATCGTCATTGAAAACGACTAAATCGGTCAATTTTAGGAAGGTTTGAAGCATGTGGTAAGTGCGTGGGTGTGCCAAAGTTTACGCTAGTGCAACATGTACAACGCTGGTGCTCCGAAAGTGCGGATGAAAAGATTATCGTACACTTTTTCAGAGCTCAGTCGTTGTGCCTGTTGCATGAGCGGAAACTTGAGCGCACCCCCGCATTCACCATAGCTTCAAATGATTCTAAATTTGACTGACTTGGCAGATTTAAACGACATTCAGCAAGTTTCTAATTGGAACCATATGTTTATTTTCACTAATTAAAAATTAATTGAACAAATTTTAGTTAATTATTTGACTTATCAGGACGATCTGCCTCCTATACTAGTATGTTTCTATGGCAGTATAACTCACCTGCACTGACTGCATTGTGTAACTTTCACTGTTTTTTAGAACTCTTCTCGTTAAAGTCGTCATCGAATTCTATCTCACGTCCACTGCATTTGACGAGTTGTCCGAGCCAGGCAATTTTTTTCGAGCCGTTTGCACAACCTCAAAGGTGTGCCTCTGTTCCTCTGTTTCACCACACTTTTGCCGCCCAGCCACGGAAGTTTTCGCTGCACATTTCGACAGGAGCTCCCGATCTCTGAAACTCGCATCCTCTGGAGTTGTGAATATAATGGGATGTTTTTTTTTTAGCTTCACATATTTTTCGAGAAAAAGCTGTGTAGACTACACCAGTGTGGTCTGTGCAGGTGAGTTTTACAGCCAGGGGGGCATAATGTAGGGTGCTAATCGTCACAATACGTCGCTTAATTAATTTACTAAAATATGTTAATTAACTTCTTATTTAGCAAAAATACACAACTGGTTTCAATTAAAGGGGCAATGCAACAATTTTTGTACTTTGCGCAACTACCATTTAGAACGGATCCCTGACGTTAATGACCTATGAAACACGCGTTCGTTTTTCACCCCACGTAATAGAAGTCCCAGAAAAAATATTAAAGAAAAACGAGCAGCGTTTACCCCCTCAACTCGCAGCCAGAACAAGCGGCCACGTGATCTGGAGCCGATTATATGCCGCCAATGTTGATCAAAGCCACGCGCTGGGGTTGGCAAAGCACAGGACACGCGCTGAGTTTTAGACATTGTTATGGCTCGGCTATTGTCGTCGTTGCAGCGATTGGACACGGTCCACTACCCGAATGCTTCTCGAGCTAGTAATTATCACGAGCCCAAATCGAGTGTCCACGCAATGCTCGGGTCCAATCTTTGAGCCGCATTCAAATATCGTCACTGGAGGGTACTGCGATCCCCACGTTACGTCATCAAATTTTGCAAAGGAGAGATTGAATGAAAATGATCGCTTTTGTCCTTGAAATTACACCGCAACAAAGGAGTTTCTCGGCCAGTGGCGTTGCGTGCGAGTATCCTTGAGTTCCACTAGTGCCAGTAAGCTCGTGTAAAGTGAAAACATTACAATTGAATATCGTTGCAGCGCTCACTTTAAACACTTGCTGAGCATAATTGAAAACCACTGGACTCGTCAATTGTAGAAAGATTTGTGCATGTGCTTAGTTTTTCTGAGTCCCAACAATGCATCCAACTTCAACGTGCCTATGTGGTTTTTCTCCTCTTATAATCCGTGTTTTTGCACCACCAGCCTTGCACCTGTAGCGCTGGTGGTAACTTTAGCTACCCTCATTCTTGAAGTCTTAGTTTACTGATTTAGCAGTGCTTGATGATGCTCAGCAAGTTTCTAATTGAAACTATATGCTTATATTTACTTAATAAAATCTTAATCGCAGAGTTTTGGTTAATTCTTCAACCTTTTAGGGCGATTAGCCCCTTATGTTACGTCCCCTGGTTGTATAACTCGCCGATCACATTAGTGGAGCTTTCGCAGCCTTTTTAGAAATATCTGAAGCCTTTAGAAAATATCCTGTTCAGTCACCAATTGATTTTTTGGACTTCGGACCGAAAAAACAGTCGAATAATAGAGCAGTTTGAAAAATCAGCAGATTAGAGAACTTGACTTTATTACATCTAAGCAGGCTTAAAAAAGCCGTAAATAGTGCCTTGCTTCAGGTTACATCTGTGCGTCTTGCTTTAGGTTACGCCTCCGTTTGCGTTCAGCAACTTTCTCTTAGATTGAGAATTGCTGCCATCTTTTCTAGCAATATGGTCAAGTACTTTCTGCACTTCTTAGCGAGACATCGCGGCAGCGGAACAACAGATGGGTTAGTGACGTCCAAGCCATCATAGTCCAAAAACATGATTCACCGAGACAAGATTCAGATGAGAGGTGCAAGTGCATGACTGCGATGGCAAAGGAACAAAGCAAAATGAAAACCATGATGATGATAATGACGCGCACCTGGAGAGAAAAAGGAAGCCGTTCAGCGTCACCCAGCTGTAGGACTTAGCAGTACTAAGTAGCACTGCCAAACCAAGCCAAAGCCAATCCACGTGCTGCCAACATAGAATTCAAAATGGGCGCTTCTCGGTGGTGTTTCCCGCTGATCGCTCACGACAATTTTGTCAGAAAAATCTAACTTTTGGATTTCAAGGTGTCCAAAACATCGTTCGTGGGTATGCACTATTTCTATCGTGTAGGTCACGGTTCCTCCTTTAGGTCCAAAATATTGAACGAGTCTGAATTATCGGCGTCTGAAAAATCGGTTGGCAACTGTATATTAAAATGATTGTACTGTATAACGAACTTGCACAGAAAATATTTAGCAATTTTTTTCTTCTTTCGTGCTTTGTACTTGCAAATGTGTAACCACAGCACTCGTGTATTTTTTTGTGTACTTCCAAACACTGGGATAACCCACACTTATATCCCATAATAAAATTTTGGACCTGGGTTCTTATGACATGAATCGACATATTCACTTACGACTGGAATTGAGAGTGTTGGTTACTCAATAATTTGAGTGAGGCCATAGGTAAACGAGTACACAAACAATGGCATAAACAGCTAGGTATTCTGTCAGTATAGAGGAGTCAAGTTATTAGTAAAAAGATAGTGTAAACAATGGTAGATTTTTGTGCTTACTTTTTTTTTGGTGACTTTTCAATGGTGTCCTTTTGAAATCTTGCTCAAGAAGGAAACTTTTTGATTGGCTGTGAACATATCCTGACTTTGTGTGTTATTCAGCGAATGTGATTGATTCAATTGGACAGATTGCTCACAATTATTTTCGATTTGGGAAATTCATGAAAACTGATTTGCCTCAAGGTTCACGTCATTTTGAGTACGTAGATTTCTAATGAATATACCTGTCACATCAAGAAAAAGAAGTTTTGTTGATTATTCATGCAGTGCACAAAGTAGTACTTACCAGATTGGGTTGTTGAAGGAAGAAATCCTTATTTTGGCACTTGAAATTTTTGTCTTGTTGATTTAATGTAAAGATAATGTAAAATGCACCTACATATATCTTAGTTCGACACATGAAAGGGAAAACTAGTGACATTCCACTAGGAGGCAGTCTTTTTTTACTACTGCTCTTGGGATGAACACCAGCCCAGTAGTACTGTGGAGCCCATTTATAACAGTTTCACTTAGAACACACTGCTGCTCTAAGAAACACATTAAGATGAGGTGGCAGATTTGAAACCAAACTTACCATAGCTGCATGTGTATAAACTCTAGTCCACTTATTACAAAATTCTGTTATAACAAACACTTTTTGCAAAACTTGGGAATTGTTTCTGGGTGGGTGGCACTTTACTAAGTTCCAGCAGGTGAGAAGTCCTGGGAGTAGACACATAATTGTGTATTTGTCTAGTGAGAGTCTTGGACCCCTTGGGAGGCAGTTCATGCCTACAGCCTTAGGTCTGCGCCCGGAGGTAAGTACTCCAAGCTCTAAACCCAGTCTCTTGCTTCAGATCACGACAGATCTTCACCATGGCTGCACCTCCACACACACTGGAACCTCAGCATCTGCTCCTCTGGCAGCAGGCATCTGTGCTCTTGCTCTGGAAGCCAAGTAAGCGGTGCTCCACTGAATTGCCTTGGCCTTGCTCATTCACTGTGCGGTAACAGTCCATCGGATGGCTCTTTTGTCATTGTCAGGAGTGGGTAGTGGTCAGGTTTGAACAAAGAAAATCTAAAAAAGCAATAAAGGTGATGGATTTTGATGAAAGAAAGGCTCGTTCATTGAATAGAAAGCATCGGATTCTGGCGCTATAGTTACTCATGTCCCACGTGGTATCTTTATAATTTCCTTTGTTCTTGTATGAATCCTCAAAAATACCTGTTCCTTGCAAAATCTTTACTGTCAAAGGCAGGCCGTAGTAAGCGAACCTTCGCAGTTTAACCTAAACTAACCAGACCTAACTAACCATAACAAAGCTTCAGTCGCTTTTTTGTTACCACATGAGAGTGTGCTGGAACGAATAGGAAAGAATGTATACAATAGTGAATGTAAACTTCATACTGCAATCAATGCCCACGAGACTGTGTCAGGGTAACATTACAATAGGCATATATTTTAACTGAGTTTGAGGCTGCTGCACTTGTATGGCAGAAGCATTGTTAAGCAGTGACTAAATGTTTCTAGGGAGGCCCAACTTTGTCACATAAGGACATTACAGTCTTTATTCTCATTCCTCATTAGCTTTTGAGACCTGAAGTTTATGATTTGCAACTGAAAACTGAATCTTTTTTTTTTGTCTGAAAAGTTGGCACTTATTTTTGTGCTGAGCTCACGGTTGCAGTACTGCTTAAATGTATGTCCATGATCTCGCTTAAGGCCCGTTCACACTCTTGCAACCAAGTACGACCGAGAGAGACGAGATCTGTTCTTAAAATTTCTTAGGACGAGGGAACACTAGCCTCCCTGGGAACACACTGGCACTGTGGCACCATCTATGCTGTGACCGTAGAACTGCATTTCACAAGAGCGAAGGTTTTGCGGGATTTCCGAGGTCAAATGTTCGTAATACCTATAAGAAAGGCTCGTTCATAACGTTGACAAAAGCTTTTTGAGCCAAGAAAGAAACGATAATGCGCGAGAGAAATAGAAAATATGCCGGACCGCCAAGTTTACACTGCTACCCAATAGATGGTGCCAGTGTCTCCTCTTGTTGTAAGAGGCTTTAAAGAATCCAGTTTTAAGAGGTCGCAAAAGTGTGAACGGGCCTTTAGATGTACGTTCATGACATTTCTCGCGTTGTACGCCTTTGTGCAACCTGGTGCTAAGTTTCTCCGAACTTCTGGCAGCCGTAAGCTGACGTGGCGAGACATGCAGCACATCGTCGTGCGAACAGCCAAGCCAGCCAACCTTCATGCGAGCGATTGGTTGAAGAATGGCGTAAACCGCAATGGTGAGTCGCTGTTCCATTTCCCTGTACATGGTTACCTTGACTGTCACCCCTTTGTCTCTAGTGTCTATCAGTCTTCAGTAGACTGTCGGACCACCTAGTAGCTGCTGCACCAATTATCCGAACCCGCCATTGTTTGATCACATGCGCCGAGCATGTATCGGACGCAAGGGCTGCTTCGGCGTTTGGCAAGGACTTGGATCCAGTTGCAGGCTTCGAGTTCCTTTAGATTTGGATTTGAAAGCATTTCCCTTTGTATCGAGTGATCAGTTTTACTGGACCTAGCCAGTCGCCTCCCCTGCGACTTCCGCTTCCATTTGGAGCTCTGCTAGCCTGTCCGGTTGGCTCACGACACACTCCATGACCGGTTGGGTGCCCTCTCCCTCTCTCCGCTGGCCCGTCTCCTGCCACTAGAACTCGAGTTGATGCTTCGTCATCTCCACCACCGAGTGGGCATCCACTTGGCTTTTCTCCTCTTCAATGCCATCGCCTCACAAAAACTAAGCACAACGGGCAATGCTGTTGCGCTCGGTTTTTGCAGTCAAGAAAGGAATACTGTTAATGTTGCTCCATTGGGTTTTGAAAAGTGTTTATTGTTAAAAAAGGTGACAACCAGTACCAAGGGTGTAAATTTTAGGGATGCCCAAATAGGTTGCTGAAAGTTTCCCAAGCAGCTCGAATCTGGTAAATTGCGACAAAAATTTCAAACACTTCTACTCTTCAGAGCACTGGAACAAAACCACTTGCCTCCACTTATTAATCTGACACACCTCAAACACTTGGAGTAGCTACGCGAAATGTGACTCAAACTTTATTTAATATGCACCTCGGAGTGAAAACTGTAGAAAAGTTCAATACAGTATTTGTGTTGTTACTGGCGCATTTAGGTGTCTGCTTTACTGAAACCCGTATAGTGTACAGATATTAATTGAATTACTGATAGTGATGTCTCATTAATAAGGACACCTCTTTTCCTCCAAAAATTTGTCCTTAGTTCGAGTTTTCCAGAAAAATGAGGCAAAAATGCTCATGTTTACCTCATTTTGTCTTCAAAAATGTTGTCTATATTCTAGGATATCCATATTAACGGGGCTCGTATTAATGAGACACATAAGTAGCCACTTGGTTGTGCGAGCGATATCTCTAAATTTCTATCGCTTTTCCCTTTGCTTATTTTTAACCCTCTTCTAACGCCGCTCGCCATTTATCGCGGAAAACATTTTCTCCGCAAACTCGATTTGTGAATAAAATTTGCACTAAGATTTGCTCCACAAACTCTGGTAGCAAGACGTAGAGTATACAGTTCCGCTCAAATTGATCAAACGACTCCATATTCTATATATTCCCGAAAACAACAACAGTGTTTTACGTGTACACATTTGTGTACGTAGCGTTTGAAAAGGGTTAAGACAGCTTTTTAGTCCGTGAAATAACTAACTCTAGGGAAATTCTTATTTCTGAGGTTAGGGTCGCACGGCTTTCCTCAACGAGACGACTCTTCGAAAAGCATTTGCAATATCCTTCTTACCAAGAGCAGGTTTCATCATGTTTGAATGGATGGGCTAAAACAGCATGTTGGTTTCCCTCGCTATTATATTATTAGTCGCATCAAAGTATATTGTGAGTGAGTGGAGGTTACCGTATATGTTCACAAATTAAGCATTGAGTGGTATATGGAACAACACGAATGAAGTGCCAAAGGTTCCACCTTCCACAGTACTTCACAAAATGTAAACGTTTCGAGCTATAGTCCGTTGCAGCTCAAGAAGGTAGGGCAAGGGTAAGGATGGCCGGGGAGGAGGAAGCAGACGGAACGCTAAAGAGAGAAGGAGGGCTCCCCTCTCTTCTCCAGCGTTCCGTCTGCTTCCTCCTCCCCGGCTATCCTTACCCTCGCCCTACCTTCTTGAGTTGCAACAAACTATAGGTGTGCACTAAAGGCTGGTTGACAGATTTGCATTTGAGTGTCTGCATCGTAACAGCTTGCCACCACTCAAGACGGGAGAACACACTGATGCCATCTGTCGAGTAGTGCTGGAACACTTCGGGTCTGCGTCTATCTAGACCGACGGTTTTGCAGGATTTGTGAGACAGAGTTTAACACTTTATGAGAAATTGTCTCTTGTAACATAGTCGGGATTATTTCGAGCCTGCGGTAAAATAGCGATGCGTAAAACACAGGGAGCTCAGAAGTGTTCAAGGGTTACCCATTGGGTGGTGCCAGCGGGTTACATTGTTGTAAGTCGATCGCAAGCGTTTGTAGCGCGGTCAATTGCATTTAAATGCAAATGTGCAAACCGGCCTGGAGTTGCAGTACTGTGCAGCGTGAATATGCGTTCAGTCTAGTTTTCCTAGTAAGGTCTTCTGCCTCGGATCTTTCTAGTCCTCGAGACTAGAAGCATGCCCTGTCAACTGTCTCGAGAAGGTGTGAATGTTTTCTCGCGATTCTTTTTTTCAGTGAGCCACTCGTTTGGCTATGGCCTGATGGACGCCGATGCGATGGTGATGCTGGCAAAGCGATGGGTCACTGCGCCGCCCCAGAAGATGTGCATGGTCAGGGCCCAGCCAATGGACAAGTAATGGCCACCTTCACGTCTCATTTGACTTGCTGTTGGACGAATCTGAAAGGACTCCAAACTCCCATCAAAAAGTTTTTTAAGTGCCTGGATTGGATGCTTATGCCACAAAATTTTGAAAACACTTTTTTTAGGAATTAACTTTCTGAGCGCCACACCTGAGTAGACTCTGGTGCGTTCCCGCGTGGTTTTGGTTTGTTTTCTGCCCTCTCAACTGCTGCTGTCATTTTTTCGTTATCGTATAGTTCTACATATTTGAGCGAGTGATAAAAACAATGTTTTAACTTGTAATGTTACTTTGTAAAAGAATGTTTAAATTTTTTTTTTTTCACGACTTGTTTTAGTAAGTTCTTTTTATTGTTACAGAATGGCGAATCTACGTCGTTCAACCTTATGCTTCGAGGCGAACACTGAGGTCTAGAAATTGCTAATGAACTCTGCGTTTGACGACCGAAAACAAGGAAGCTACAGTTCCCAATAAACAAAGGTCTAGTAAGGCCACTCAAAAGAGTGACCTCGGGGTGCAAGGTCGAAATGCCACTATATGGTACCGCGTTTCGAAAAGTACAGTATGTGAAAAATGGCCTAGGTTAGAGGCGTGCATACATAGATTAACTTATTGGCTATGAAATGGCGTGTCTTTTATAAATAAACAGTCCTTGCGGAGCATGCTACAGTGTTGCTGAGACAATAACTAGTGTTCGGCATGGAAAAAAAACCCAACACTGGAAAAATTAAAACTCAATTGCCCCCCGGAGACATTTAAAAACACTCTTTATTTCGTGATCGGCGTCTCGGAAAAAAAGTATGTTTAAGAATCCCTCCTTCCTTAAACTATATATCGCAGAGTAAATAACCCGCTAAAGTTTCTTTGTTGTTGTTTTTTTCGGGGAAAGTTACTTTGTATGCATACATATCCCATCCAGGTAATTTAAAAAATACCTTTGGGCATTCAATGTTTTTTTTAAAAGACTGGGCTGCAAGTCATCTTTTGACTGTGCCGAATTTCTAATGGAGCAGTGCAATTAACTCCAGTTTAGTTGTACAATTGAAACATGGAGCAGAAGTAGTCCAAGGCGATAGCGTGCAAGTTCTAAGTCGGATGAGTCTTTGCCCCAGAAGTTGGTCGAACAGTGAATAAACCATCTTATCGGTGTCACTGTACAATGGTGTCGAAGACACAAAATGTGTGCGTGATGTCACCCATTGTTTCTTGCACAGAAAGTGACACACTTGCGGTGCTCTCTGTATCCGATTTGCCGAAGTTTCAGTTTCTGTGTTTTTCCACGTCACAGTTTTGTGGAATGGTTCTTCTGCATATTAGAATAAAATAGAGCTGCTGTAAACGTCCTGATTTTTTTAAAAACCGCGTCGACTTGAAAAATGTTGCGCAAAATAGATTGCACGAATATGTACCGTATTTATTCGAATATAAGGCGACGTTTTTTCCCAAAATCCGTAGTCTCAAAGTCATACCCCGCCTTATATTCGAAGCTCAGTATAGCAATATGGCGATTTTTTTCTTTTTCTTGGGTCCTTCAACTGCCCCCTCGCCTTATAATCGTGACCGCCTTATATTCGAATAAATACGGTAACCTCGTGGTACTACAAAATATACATACCAGTCACTCCAACTCGTAAACTCTTCTGTGCACAAAAACATTCCCAAGTTTCAGACTCTGCAAAATTCACGAAATAATGAGCCCGCAAAAATGAAGCTGTTCGCAGCATTTCACATTTGCGATTTTCGGTGTATTAATTTACTCTGTTGCACCTTACCCTCCGCCGTTTAAACGAGGGATCCTTGAGACGTCTGTGCTCGAGAACCACGGCATCCGAAGATAAGGCGTGCGCCGATTCTTTCTGGACTCCAGTCGTCACAGCTGCGGCTAACCTTGGGCGCTTTCTGTTCTGTGCAGGCTGATTCCGGCAAAGAGTCATGTGGAGCTAAAACTGAATGTGACCTGTGAAAATGTGCGCTTTCTGGAGCATGTTCAGGCGAAGGTGACCTTATCTGCCACCAGGAGGGGGACCTCCACATCTACCTCACCTCTCCAGCGGGAACAAGGTACGCCGTTCCCGCCCCTACAACTTTATACGGTTGAATGACCGATTTTTTTCAATTGGGGGAGCGTGCCATATTTCTGAAACTGTTGGCGAGGAATTTGGGCTATAGGGAGCACTTTGTCAGATTGTTTTCCTAGAGAGTCTACGTTTTACAGCGTAGGCTGATGCGCTTGCAGCGTGTGCAGTGACTAAAAACTCTATGCTCGCACCGCCACGATACGCCGCACACGCCGCAAGCGCATGCCTTCCCCGTGTAAAAAATTCCAAGTAAATAACAAAAATAAAGCATTGACGAACGCTTGTGCAAGATGCCATTTGTTTGAGGCTTTTGCTTTGGAACAGTTACTGCTGCAGATGCTGGCACGTGCGGCGCATAGAATACCATTCTCTGCATTCTCCTTGATACTTGGGTAATTTAGCAGTAGGCCTATTCACTAGATTACTATCGGTAGGCACCATTTTCAAGACCAGTAGACCCTCAGGTAGATAATAGAAGTTTCTCAAAGATTTGCCGCTGTGCAACCCGCGTCGGCAATGTCTACGCTTGCCCCACCCTCTCCTTATCGTCGTTCCAAGCAGTCGTCGTTCCAAGCGCTTGCAAGCCCAGTTTCCTTTCCCTCCACTCTCCCGGGGTGGCGGTCCCGTCGCACGTGTCCAGTTTCCTCTGGCTCTTCAAGGCGGGTCTGTGTCATGTGCTAAACAGCGTCGCTGGTCATTCATCTTCACCAGAGTGGAATGGCTCATGATTTTTTTCTGTAGAGGGACCAACTCAAACTATGGATAGTGTTTGCAATTTAATGGCGGATGCGTCCTGCTCGGCTGCAAGTGCGCATGCATCGCATCGTCGCACAGCGGAGCTGGAAAGTGGGCGGAGACACAGAGCCGTTTGCAGACGATCGAAACGTTCGTGATCTCCCTCGCAGTTTGTGTTGCAAATGCTGGCCTTGTAAACCATACGACGCCGATTGAACGGTTGGAAACACTCGGAAATCCGCGCACGCCATGTTTTTCACAGAGCTCGGTGTTTAACCGACACATGACCCGGAGACTGGATTCTTTACGTCATCTTCCTCGATTGAGCACAAGCACAGATCAGTTGCGAGTGCCGAGTCAGCGTTTGGCAGGGGCTCGTGCTCAATTGGTGCTTCACTGGTTCAACGCAAGCCCCAGCATTCAGCTATGTCGGCCAAGCGCTGCGTCGGGAATGCATGCACGTAATCCATGTTGTTGTCCCCGTAGGATTAGTTCTCAACTTAGCCACTAGGGTTGGATCTCCTTCCCCAATAGCCTTTTTGGAAGTTTTAATCTTGCACGGTGCATACTATCTGCAGGTGCAGACCTTGCAAGAATTTCTTTTTCTAAGACCATTATGGAAAGACGTGATGGATTTTGTGAACGACACTGACAGACCATGTTAGTGATGGTATCTGATCATACAAGCATGATTGCACTCTGATAAAGCAGGAACTTTTTGAGGTGTGTTGTGTACAAGTTTTTGTGTGCGGTGTCTTTGCTGAAATTTGCCCATCCAGTCTACTATATATATCAGATGCGGGCTATGATCCAGAAAATGCGGCACTATAACACCCCAAATGATATCCCATCAGCCCATAGAGGTTGAATGGAGTTGAAGAGGGTGTGTATATAAACTAACTTTGGTATGCAAACGAAGAGAAAAATTTAGACGCAGGTGTTTGAGTTGGTTTTTCATTCACTAATGCCTACATCAGATGCCCTAGATCATGCCATGTGCACCATAATTTTTAAAGATAAAACAGAACTGTGTTTTATTGACTTCTAAGCTTTCAAAGTTACAGATGCTCTGGTTGTCAAAACTTGCATTGCACGAGCCACCCGAAACCCATATTTAATGGTGTGCGAATAGTGGTTTGAATTGAATGGCGCTGCATTGTTCGTAGCCTCCACATTGCTAGGATAACCCATGGCATACCAGCCCTCTAAACGATGTTGAAGCAAAAGAGTGACACTGTGCTATTCAATTCGAAGCAATGTTTGCACATCCCCAGACAGTATATCTGCTTTCTAGGCATGGGCTATCTCTAGGTGTTTTTTCGAGAAGAGAAAATCGAAGAGAAAACGAGAGTGGACATCTCTCGGATAATACAGTAGCACCATCACCACTATTTCTACATTTTTCTGTTCTCGTTTCTCAAGAGAGTACAAAGGAAACTCTGGAAGCTAGGCTGTTTTTCCTATAGATTTGATTTGAGCGTTTCTAGTAGAAAGTGCTTTGAAAAAGCAAAACAAACAAAACGTTTCTACCTTCTCTTGATCTTCATCTGAGCATATAAAAGTGCCGCCGTTCCGGCATAGTTCAACGTCCAAAGTTTATTTTCAAACGTGTGTTGTGGTTAAAGATTTTGAGGATGCGGTGTGGCGTGGTTGCAGGTCTACCCTCCTAGCCCAAAGGCCTCTTGACAATTCGCGCTCTGGCTTCCAAGCCTGGCCCTTCATGAGCGTCCACACCTGGGGTGAGAGCCCCAACGGCGAGTGGCGGCTCGAGATACACAACGACGGCCGCTACTACGGTGAGCTTAGTCTCCGACGCAGTCTTACCTCTTTGTCGCAGTTGCACCACGAAAGTCGCCTCATTCTTTTTTAAACAGAGTGCTGTTGTAACTCTGCCACTCCTCTAAAGCAGAATGCTTTTATGAGCTGATTTCTAAATCTAGACATTATAACATGTTGGTATGAAAACATAACATGTTGGTGTGACATATCGCCATAGCATGTTGGTATGAAAACATAGCATGGACAGGTGTCTTCACAAAGCACACTTTCCAGAAATTGAACCCTGGACCTTCCGCTGTGTTGTTTGATACTCTATATGCCTGCACAAGGGAGCGACATGCGTTGGTGTTGTTATGGTTGTTTATATACTAGGGTGTTTCAGAGAACGCAGGACAAATCGCTCCTGCGAAAACTACTCATCGCAACGAAAAAAGGCTTGTGGCGTTTTGGTCCTGGGCCAGGGGCCCATCTAGCAAAATTATTAAAGTCCGGGATAATTAAGTTGTTAATTTATTTTGCGTAATTAACTTTTTTAATATTGTTTTTAAGGGCATGGTTTAAATTAAAAAATTGCTCAGCATCATCGAAAAACACTAAATCATCAAATTGCAGATCGATAGAAGGCACGGAAGCATTTTACGGCTTTTGAAAAACCATACAAATTCAACGGGTTTTAAGTTTCGGTTTGTTATCGGAGCGCATCTCTGCCCTGGCGGCACCTTGCCCCGTGGAGAGATAGTGCAACCAGCCTCTGCTATGTCGCGCGATGACGGCGCAGCAGAGGCTTGGATGCACTATCTCTCCACGGGGCACGATGCTGCCGGGCCGTAGATGCGCTCCGATGTCAAGCCGAAAACTTAAAACCCGTCGAATTGTCCGGTTTTTCAGAGAGCCGTAAAATGCTCGCCGTGCCTTCTGTCGTTCTGCAATTTGTTGATTTAGTGTTTTTCTGATGATGCTGAGCAATTTTCTAATTTAAACCATGCCTTAAACACAATATTAAGAAAGTTAATTACGCAAAAATAATTAACAACTATAATTACTCCGGACTTTAATAATTTTCCTGAATAAGCCCCTGGACCAGGACCAAAACGCCATAAGCCTTTTTGCTGCGATGAGTAGTTTATGCAGGAGCGATTTGGCCTGCGTTTCTGAAACACCCTGTATATATGTGTGTGTTGCCATAAATACTTGGTCGCCCCAACGTTAGGAGCACTGTGATGTCATATGATCACATAATTACAAGTCTCATGATCACATATTCACTATAGGTCACATGATTACATGATCACCGTAGGTCACATGATCACATTATGACTATAGGTCGCATGATCACGTCACCGTTATAGGTCGTATGATCGCATAAACTATAGTTAGGTGATTATGTAAGTATTGTAGGTTACATATAACATAACTTAAAATAATAATAATAAACATGTGATTACCTTGGATAGATTTCTAAGGAAGGTAATCATGTGTAGCTGACAAAAATGTGATTTCATTATAACACATTAAAAGCAATTGTTTCATAAAAAGTTCTCAACCATTTTATTCATTCACTGCCCATTAATCCTAACCATTCCACATGCACAAAGAACTGTTTTCTTTTATGTAGAACATGGCTCTGTCTAATAATACTAAAAGGACACAGTAAAGCAACATCTAAAATTTTGGAGCAGATCCCCACCAGAATTACTCGGTCAAGAAAGATAACTTGTTGCCTAACATGGAGTCAGAAGTCCCACAAAGAGATTAACGAAAAGCGGTAATTATTCCTTATTTCCTCTAATGCGTTCTGGTGAAGGGTTTGTGATGAGCATGGTAAAATTTACTGGCCACCATGGTTGACCCAGTCAATGACCTCTGAATGAATGCTGCATGCTTTTTAGCTTTACTGTTCCTCTGTTTATATTCGGATTCTTAACGGCCCACTTCATATGAAACTTAGTAGTCATGCACTGTATTTCCACTACAGCAGAGCACGATTTCATTCACAGAAGTTGTGGATTGCATTTTGTTAAGTTAACTGTAGGTGTGTGCGCTCGAGAAGCAGTTTCCAAACCTTAGTCTCAAGCTTCATAAAATTTCTGAAAGTACAAAAAAGTTATAGTTCAGGTGAAACATTAATTATACATTTGAAGCATATTTTCAATCGGCATAAACAGACAGCTAGTACGGACTGGCCTTTTATTTTAGAGTTATGACTGTGCAATGGAGTAAATTGAGGATTAAATTTGATCCTGCTGCACCTTCTGTCCCGTCCTCAAAACATCCTCGTATGTGCTGGTTTGTGTACTGTTTTCTGCTAATAGGTATGCATTGCACAGTAGTAATTAGTACATGAATGTAAGCCATTACAACACTGATTCATATTGAAAGCATTAGGAGTGGGGATTAGCTACTATACCTGCATGCACCATTAGTTTGGGACGACCCAGCCATCATGCCTTTAGAACATGAGCACGAAGCATATGTTAAGCAAACCAAAGATAAGGGTAAAATTCAGGGATGATGCAATCCGTACAAATATGGATTGCATCACTTATGGTAGACAAATGGCCAGACAATCCGTAGAAATATGGGACACTCAGTTTCACGTAGTAGGTATTTTTCACGAGCGTGAAGCATGGTAGAACGACGAGATCATTCCAGAATACGAGGAGAAACTCTCGCCTCGCACAAACGGCAAGGTAATCTGCGCAAGTTCGGGTCGCGTCGCTCGTAACACGGAAACCGAAAGGTAGTCCGTAGAACTGCGGAATTCTCGATCTTTGCGTAATCCGTATTTCTGGCCGCTCCGTCCTCTAGGCAAAGCCACGCTGCGGGAGTGGTCCCTCATCCTGTACGGAACGACGGAAGACCCAGACGCTTGGGCCGGAGCAACGCCGCAGGCTCCCAAGTTGCCGGAGAAGGAGGGGCTACCGTCTCCGCCGCCGCCGCCAACCGTGACCGCAAGCCGCAAGACGACGACGACGGCACCGAGAAAGAGCAGACGACGACACCCGCGCAGCAGACGACCAAGACGTTCCCAGTGTACAAGCCCATGAAGCCGCCGCCGTCTCTGGAGCGACCGCCGAGCGAGCCCGTCGACTCTCTCGACAACTTCATTCATTCCGACCCCGGCGCCCAGGTGAGCGCTTTCGATTGGTCCAGGGGCTCTTGCACTGGCTGCGCAACTTTCTTGTGCCGTCGCAGCCTAGCCGTTAGGACGGCCAAGCGGCCGGGCTGCCATCTTGCCAGTGCCAACCAGAGAGAAGTGGCGGACATCGAAACGATCGTAGCTCGAATTTCCCTTCATTAGTTTCATTTATTTGAAAGCGAGAGAGTTCGAGAAGTTACGTATATATATATACATCACATCTAAATAAAGTTACACCTAGTGATTGGTGTCGTGCTATAGACGGACGTATATACAAAAAGTGTAATGAGTGAACTGTCATATTAGAAGTACAGCGACGTTAAATAATATGAAACGTGAAACGCTCGAGATAAATAGGTACTTTTTTGGCAACTCAATGGCATCAACAAGTGCAACAAAAACAACATTGAAAAAACAAAAATTATTGAGGAAAGAACAAGTTAACAAATCAGCTCTTCACAACAGGTAAACAGTATCGAATCTGAAGTCTGACAATCGGATCTATGTTTCGCCAAGTTATGACACTAATTGATTCTAACTGTGCAACTGGGAAGACTTTTTTTTTGTGTTAGGGAATATCAAGTTGACTTGAGTAGGAAGTTCTAAGTTGTGCATATCTCATTTTATTAAAAAGAATAAAATGGAGCCCATGTTCTGTCATACGAAAAGAAAAACGTTACTCTTTTTAGTGGTGTTTAATTCGAGACTACCATTATTTGAAATTTTTTTGTCTAAATTACGACATTATGTAGAAATCAAATGTGGCATTTTTTACATTGACAGAAGGTACCTTGACTGTATCATTTCTATGGGGAAACCTCTATTCAATTTGTAACCTTGTACACTCAGAAAGTCGTTCTTCAACTTTCCTAGACTGAAATAATTAACTGCCGCTGCAAGTTAACCCTTGTGGTAAATTACAACGCATTACCTTCTTAAGCAATCTTTTTTTTTTTCAGTTGAGAAAGTAAATTTGTTTAGTAATGATGCTTGTTAGCATGAAAAAATGTAATGTACTACCAATTGGTATTGCTAAGATGGCAGCCCCTGGCATTTATCATTGTATTGAGGCTGGGCCTCATTCTATATAGGACAATAGAGGTTAGTGGCATTCATAGGCTAACAAGTGCTTCATCCTTTAGTTTTCTTTGTTTTGTTTTTTTGTATTTGTCCTGTTGTTTCAAAGAGTCCTCTCCAGTTGGCTCAAAATAGTTTGTTAATGACACTGGCGGTAATCCCATTTACTCGTAACAAAGCCGTGCATGGACAGTCGGCTGATTGGTGATAAGGTATAGGAATATACAGATTTAGTTATGTTTGTTACCACAATAGAACTTGTTCGCTCTGGCTACGTTATAATGAGGAAAGTAGTGTTTTTGTTTTTAATTATAACATGAAGTTTGTTGATTGTTGGTTAGGCATTCATTGTGATGGCGGTTTGTTGTTGCTGGGACTTCTGTGTACCGTATGTCACACTGCAACACTGCAGATTTGTTTCTGTAGCATGACAGAAGTTTTGCCGAAATGTATCCCTATTGTGTCGTGGCTAGTGTGACTTGCTTCCCTTCAACAAAAAATAGCTTGTTATGCACTAAATTGTTTTCACTGTTGTTTGCATGAACAATGCCAAAACCGTTTTTTTTTGTCTAAACACCGATCTGACCATAGGCTCCACTCTAGGTGTGCATGTTTGTATTCAGTGGAAGCTGCATGTTTGAATGTCAGCTAGTGAGGCAAAGATTTTCGATATTTCTTGCCTGCTTATAGTGTTACCATACATGTCCCTTGAACATCTGGTTTGGAATGTTAGTCCAAATACATAGTATGACTTGTGTATGCAAAATATTTCTTTTAATTCTTAATTTTATTTTTTTGGGTTAGTGTTTCAGGTGACATGTGTTTTCATAACTTGTACTACATTACAACATTGTTAGTTTTTGTTTGTTTTATGACTGCAAGGATTGGTAAATAAGAAAGCCTTGAAGTATCAACTTCATCACTGCCAGATTCTGTACTTTGATCTCAAAAAGCAGTGCAGTCCCATTTGTAGTAGTTTGCAGCAAAAGGTTAAGGTAGGCTAGTTGGGTAACCACTATGAACAATGAATAGCACGAAGGACTGACAAGGAGAAGAACACTAAAACGGAACTGGCGCTAGCTCACTACTGGCATTGATTTTAATATTTCCTATTTCTTTTTTTCTCTTTCTCTTTTGTCCTTTTCATCTTATGATCACAGTTTTCACTTATTCCTTCTCTTTTAGGAGCATTAAAGTGCCAGCTCTGAGTGAGCGCAGAGTCCCGTCGTCTTCTTCGTGTTCTTGTCTGTCCTTTGCACTAATTCTTGTTCATAGTAGTTTGCAATGCTCAATGTTTAAATAGAATTCTGTTTCAAAGCAGTTACCTTGAAATGGGTTATGCGCTATCTGCTCTGCATGAAGTGAGAAATTAAATAATTGGAAGTAGCTCTGCAAGCATTTTGGCAACAAAATATGGTTCATAATATTTAGATTATTCAACCGCGAAATTCACAATGTCTTGTCTGGGTTTTTACTTGGATGCCTGGTGTAAAATGTACCAATATGTGATGTGAAAAATGTGTTATTCTTCTTTGAAAAACCTTGAGACTGAGGAAAACGGAAAAAAGGCGACACCACACACACAGTCTCAAAAACAGCTCAAAGATGAGTTGTCATCAGCTTGCCTTGTTGTTTGAGTATTTTATCATCCTAATTCTTGCTCCTTTTTACACAACATTCAATAAGCTTTCAGTTTGCAAATGGCTTGCCTTTTGATGGTATGGGATAAGAAATTGGGGCTCTGGATAAACTGAGTGTAGTGTAGCCATGACATTAATTATTAATATTCAAATAGTTCAGAATTGAAAATAATGTTGGCAGAGCGATTTCTTATTACTTGTTCTCACTATATTTACTTTTAATCTAAAGCCTCCAAAGCATTCATTTCTCCAGATAGCAAGCATAATGCTGAAGCTTCTTCGTGCAATATTTATGTACAAAGGAAAAAAATTACTTTCACCTCACATCAGTGGGAGCACTCTTTTCAGAGACGGGCATATTATCAGTTTTAGGCTGGCTTTTACTAGTAACCTTGGTGTAAACATATGCCATTAAGAATCCTTTCGGTGTAAACTTTGAGAGGTGTTCCCAAACGTGGCATGCATAAAAATACCCCTTTGATCGAGTGACACCGATAAAGGGTGCAAACTCTAATAACTTCGAAGATTGGTTTGCAAACTCTGGGTTTCTGATTTGTTTTGTGTGTATCCTTACGAGGTTCATTTACCTACCCTGTGGTTTAAATCTTAAAGATTGATCATTGCTGCCTCTTGGCTTTCTTCTATAGCATGCTCAATACTAAAAGTCTGGCAGATCTGCCATTCCAAACTGCCAGAGGAACGGAGCAACGCAGACAGCACGTCTGCAATTGTAACAACAAAATGCAGAACTGCTTTTAGAGCGCAGCTTTTAGGCGCCTGTTTCCCGGCTTAGGCGGCTTCGCCGCTCGGCGTAACTCACGCGTTGCATTATGGGACTTTTCCCATAATGACGTCTGCACGTGACGTCACGTGTGACCTTCACGAGTGTCACAAGGTAGGAGGAGGAAGAGGAGGAAATTTCTCCGCTAAATTTAAAGGAAAAAAATTCCCCACTAAATTTAGCAAAAATCTTCCCTAGCTTAGCAAAAAATTTCCCCACTAAATTTAGCGGGCAATTTTTTCCGCTGAATCTAGACGGGAAAGGTAGCGAAAATTTCCCGCTAAATGGGAAAAGAGCGAGAGGAGGAGGGAGGAGGGGCATACCCTTCCCTCCGTACCTTCCCCTCCTCTCCTCAAGAGCTGCGCTCTAATTCGGCATTGGAGAGTGTTGTAAACGTCTTTCATTTTTTCCGTCTCTCTTACTCTCTCCGTATTTTTGTTTTTCTTTGGTGCAGTGCGCATCTCCTTCATGTTGAACTATGGGATCATGTGACATAGGAATTGGGAAATGGGTGTACCACCATTCTTCCTTAAACCCTTTCCAAAAAATTGTAAAACAACAAAAAAAATTATTTGCAGTAATTTGCAGAATCTGAGGGTGGTGACATAACTTAGCCGAGAGGACACGTAGAAGAGGAACGGGCAGCTTGCACCTGTCCTATCCAAATAGGTGCATGAACCCTTTGAGTTGGTCTGCCAGGTTTTGCCACCTATCCAGCGTTTGCGCGACGAAAACTGTTGTGGCCCGGTGGCCAAAGGGCAGAGCAGAGCACCGGGAGCTGAAGGGACAGGGCTGTAGTTCCAGCCAAGCGAGTTTATCTAGCAGGTTTCTAGTATGAAGGAAGCTTTGCTTTCATTTTCCCCGCACCGTTGCGCTTTGCCTGTGTATGTGCGCCTGCGAGCTTGCTCAGCATGTGACTTTGCGTTTCTGTGGCCCCGCCGCCTCTCTCACTGCAGCTCTCTTGTTTCCCCCCACGCTTTGGTGTCGTCCGATGCGAAGGCAAAAAACGTGCCCATCGAACGTAAGCATGATGCGACGCGCCAGTGCGCACTCTGTGTCTCGGGAAGCGGGCCGGACGCTGCCGGAACACTGGACGGCAGGGAACAACCGAAATTTCCTGTGTGGCGAAAATAAAGTGGCCAGCTATGATGATGACAATGATAGTAATAAAGCTTATTTACCATTCAAAAGAAACATTGTAGTTTGACGGGGAAGAATTGGGCGACGCTGGGCTGGCCGTCAACCCAATTGTTTGAGGGTCGGATGGCCTGTTGGTTTCGTTTTAGAAGGTCAAAGTACAGGTCATTCCTTAGAAAAGAAGTCCATATTTTTCGGCCCTGGTAATTGAACTATGCATCATAAAAAGCTGAAACTCCGTGAGAATGCAACAATAGCGGTTAGGATATAATGCGAAAGTTTGAGTCTCTTTGAACCGACGTCCACCTAGACCTGATATTGTCGAAACAGGGACTGACTTAGACGCTTGTGGGATTTATATCAATGAAAAACACTTAACCGTAGGAAATAAAATATTGTGTTTTTTTTTCTACTAAAATAGGTGCTAAGACACCCACAATGTTGTTTCTTGCTTTGACGATGTTAGGCTTAGGTGTACGTCAGCTGGAAGAAAAATTGAGTCTTTCTCAATTATCTTTTGATCCAGGTAACGTCATGTTCTCAAACTTTTGCTTTCTATCCTAACTGCTAGAGTCACATTCTCACGGAGTTCGAGCTTTCTGCGATGCAGAGTTTAATTTGCCGGGCTGAAAAACATGGTTCCCTTTACTGTGGGATACCCAGTATTTTTACAGCTTAAATCTGCTTTCGAATTCATGTGGGTGAGGAGATAGTGTCCGGCCTTTAGTAAAGCATCCAGCAGTACCTCTTTTACTTGGAAGTTGTCAGTCAAATTGTCATTTGTCACAAACCCAACAGATGTCACTCGAATTATTCGTGCTAATTTTCATTGTGCTTAATTTTCGGTTTCCCATTTGCTTTGATGATTGTTCAAGCATTGTCTCGACAGAATTTTACAATTCAGATAACTAGTTACTCAGGAGAGAAGTGAGAGACAATAATTAGAATTAAAAAAAATAAACATGGTGGCACAATATACAAGTTAGTATGCTGGGTTACCAGTCGGTCTTCATGCTAGCCTCCAGGCTAATCTGCAGATTCGTCTGCAAGTTTGTCCACATGTTCGTCTGCACATTAATTTACAGCAGAGGGTCTCCAGATGAGCATTGACCTTGGTGTCCTGGTCGTTCTACAGGAGTTACGCTTGTAGGAGGTTAGTCTAGAAGTGGGTGGTTAGATCACTAATTTGGTAAGGTTAGATGGGGTTAGGTTAGGCTGAGGAAAAGTAAGATGAGGATGAGGTAAAGTAAGGTTAAGATGAGGTAAGGTTAGGGTGAGGTAAGGGCAGGGCAAGGTGGGCAATGTACACGGTAGGTTAAGGTCAGGTGAGGAAGAGGATTGTGTAAAGTTAGGTTAGGATAAGATTAGATTAGGTTAGGTTAAGGCTCAATTAAGCTAGGCTAGTAACAGGCTTTGGGACGGTCACTAAGCGATGGCGCAAAGTAGCTCGCACGTCGCCGGCTCCTCTTGCAGTGCTCGCGTCCTCCCCTCATGCAATGCGTCGCACGCCTTGGCTCAGTGTGCGTTGTGTTTCAGCCGCGGGTCCCCCAGGGCACCCCGTAGTGGTTCACGGGACCCGGGAGAACCCCGCCCGCGGCACTGCAGCGTCGGCGGCCGGCGCAGACGCGGCTCAGGGGGCCGCCGGTGCGCCACCGTGCGGCCGCGCCGGACCCACGTGCATAGGTTTGTGGTCGTGCCTGCTGGTCGTTCTGCTGGCCTTGCTAACAACGGTGGCGGGCCCTCTCGCTGACTCTTCCTCGATGCCCCGCCAGTGTTGCCACCTAACCGCCCGACTCCGGGACCAGCGGAGATGGCGCCGCGGCTGCTCTCTTGTCGCTGCGCAGCGGCGACCGCCGCCATGTTTTTGCCGCGTGACGGTTGCCATCTTGTCGCCTCACCGGTATTCATGCGGCATACGCCGTGTGACCCGTGCGTTGGGCTTGTGTTCTCCGAGTGTGGCTTCTTCGTGCCGGGAGAGACGAGGCGGCGGTTGGGGGCAAACTGTTGTCGTTGTTGACGCTCGCTGTTGGGGCACGGGGGGAGTGGAGTGTGCCGTTCTGCCGGACTTGCACTTGGCCTTCCACCGTTGCACCGTTTTTGTCTTCCTCGGCAATGTCTTGGGAGTCTTTTAACACCTGCCAGTCTCATTGGGGTCGATAAATTGACGCATTAAGCTCTCTTCAAAGCTCTCCGGAGCTAGGAGTTCTAATTGTACACAAGTTTTGTTTCTCGTCTGAAGGGCATTGTATTTCAGTTAAGACCACGAATTTTTCATTCGCATTGTAAAGTGCCTAGGAAATTATAGTGCCTCTTTTTTGCGCTCATTTTTACCACCTTCTGCTCGAATTCAACTGCCAGGGCCATTTGTTTTGTGTTAGCTAGGTATGCTTCACAATTGCTTCAACAACGTTTTTGTGCCAGTCAGTTCGACACAGTTTTTTTTGAATAGACCTGCAGGTCCCTGAGAAAGGTTGCATGAAAGTGACTAGTACTCCTGAAGAGTATCATGATTTTCCGGTTCATACTAAAACTCGTTGCATAGCTCTGTTACCTTCAGTTCATTCTGATTTTTTTTAACTGATGGCATTCATAGCTCTCTAAGTCAGTTAATCCGCAGTGGCCAACCTGTACTGGATGTTAATGTGATTTTTACTTTAGACGACAATGAATGCATTGTGAAACTGTCGCATCCTCACTGTGCCAATGGACCTTGTACTAATTCCGAGAGCGGTAACAATCTTCATATTGTTCTCTGTCTCACTGCTCTCAAACTCTTACTTTCATGAATCACTCCTTTCAGACACACTTTAAGCTGAATTTGCGAGACACAAATTTATATTCCAAATGCTGACTGCCTTTTCTTTTTTTTGCGTTATATTTTGCATTAACGTTGTTTTGAGTTACGATCCCCGGATATCTATCTGTTATAATTTTTCGTGCACTACTCTACTACAGGGTTACACTCTCTCTCGTTTTGCCTAATTTCATTACTGATTCTGCATTGTGAGTGTAATCTTGATTGTATACCTTGTTTAGAATGTACGGACGGAGCTCTGTCTGGTGAGTGATTTTTGTTGAAAGCCATGTCAGACTTTCTGTATTTTATTTGCAATTGTTTGAATTTGTTTTTAAATGGATTTTATTTTTGGGCACAAAGCATGATCATGAGGGATTATTTAGAACTCTGCAGTGGTATTTAAGTAGTGTATTTTCTGGTATGGTTTTTGTGGTAACTTGCACAAAATTTGTTGATGGTTTTACAGAGCATGTAGTTTCTCGAGGACGTGGCAACATTTTCGGGCATTTATAGATGGTGTAACTTTAGCATTCAGCCACATTGTTTTCAGTATTCTTCCAAGTCGTGATTTGCAATCACTGAAGGTGATTATCATGCACCTGTACATATGTGTATGTATGTGATGACCTTGAGTTTACCTCTGTACATAGACTTTTTCCTGTATCGTGAAATTACTGCATTCACTGTTCTCCTCTCCATGAGAGGAGTGCCATGTTAGAAATTTGGAATACTGACCATCTTGCCAAGTGTTTTATGGTTTGAGTACCAATAAGGTTAAGGTATGTCATTTATAGATTGAACAAGTTTTCACTTTTTATGTTATGCCTTATTTCAAAGCATTGAGGCAACAAAGTAATGATTGAACATTAGCTATCACATTGAAATTTTTTTGGTAGACAAGAACAACCCTTAAAGATTTTTTGTTTTGTATCTTTCAACATTGTACTTTACAACAGAAGGGCTTTGCTGACCTTGCAAAATCTTGTTAGTTTTTAAACCATGTTTCAGGGTACAGATTATGCAGTGTTCAGTCCCAAACTGTAAATTGTGAAGGCCTGCTCTTTTAGCAGTTTTCATTATTTTACTATGTTTACTTCAAGTGGATAATACAGGTGGCTGTACAGCTTGTAAATGGTCTAACCATGTAGATACTTGTGTGGACATTATTAAGTTCACAATTTTAAATGGCCGTTTCACATGTCAGGTGTGGTGTGTAGGTGGGTGGTATCATGACAGAAGTGGTGTTTAGCATGTAGAATGTCATTCCATTGAAAGTTGGCCTGTTCTCCTCTTTACTGCTCTGACAGCTGGTCAAAGTCTATGTGCTCGTTCAACTTTTGGGGCAGACTCTTCTGCCGGATTGAAGAGTCACAAATGCTACTTAATTAATTATTGGGCATTTTCATTCTCAAGATTTTCTGTTTTTGACCTTAGTGGCATTAAGATCAACTTTACTCATGAGAATGGACTGTATGAGCAAGTTACAATTTACAATGATTTGTAACATCTCTTCATTTAAGGTTATGACTATCCCATTCCAAATACTTCTAATTGCTTTAATAATTTAGCCTTCCATTGCTCTGAAGTATTTCTGCTTAGGGCCCTTATTAGGTTATTGTATTAACCATTTATGGGCTGCTGTTTACCAGCACGAATTAAGTTCTTATTTGCAGGAAATCTGTTCAACTATTTTTTGAAGTCTTTATACAGACATCTTGCATTTGCTGTGTCGGTAAATGCATGGCATTATACACTGCCAGTACTAGGGTTTTAAAGCAATTGGATGTTTACCAAGTAGGGATTGTAGTAAATGTTATAGCTATCAAATCCAGCCATCCAATTTATCTTCTGTATCAATAATCACTGCAAGACGAGGTGTGGAACTCTTGTACGCATTATTATGCCATAGTTGTTTCTACAACTTCTGGAAACAATGCTGCTTTGTTTCAAGTTTTGCTTTTTAGAGATAATCTAAAGGTATCTTAAAATGTGTCATTGGGCTGCATATTTATCTAGATTTAGTTGATTATACCACTTTAATTGTGCAGTTCTTTAACCCTCGACAAACCTCGGCACGTCTTTCATTCAGGCTCATGATTACTTAAAAGGACCTAACCACTGTACTTATACTCATATAATTGTTGCTCTAAAATGTCTGTCACAGTCATAAGCTTCCAATATCCACAAATGCGATCCAACCCTTTAAGCGTTACAATATGTAACAGTTGTTTTCCTCGACATGCACCGTATGCTATATACGCACATAACCAAATACATTATTTCAATCTTTAGTAGCGACAGGGTATTGGTCGACACGAGACCTTCAGGTTATCCACGGCTAAAGGAATGTGTTACCACTGCATTTAAGAAGTCCCAAGCGCCAACAAACCATTGAATGCAGACCCATATTGTACAGTGATGGATATATAGAATACATGTTCTTATGTGTATATATTGAATGGACCAGGTCAGTTTTATTAGGGGCGTGTCTTTGTTCGTGTACAGGACAAACTGTGCTTTGTCTATTTGGAAGTGAAAAGAAAATTCGGGGTCCGACTTTGTGTTAGTCACGACTGCATAGAATTACAAGTCTGTGTTGAACGGTGTTTGGTGACTCGGTGAAATGAAACCCATTGCGACAAATGTTGCAATAAGCTCTGACAGAAAAAAAGAAAAAAATATTTGTATGTATGTTTGTGGTAACCTACTGGTAAGCAATCTCAGAAATTTGTTGAGGCCGACACAGTTGAGTGTTTGCAGGCTGCGATTAAGAGATTGGGTATTAGCTGTGAATTTTCTTATCGGGAGTTGTAAAAAGCCTGGAACAAAGCCATGTAATAAAACGAGGTTTGCTTATGCAAAATGCCATGTGCCATATTTTGTTTTGTTTTTACTTTTTCACCTTTTGGGTGCGGATAACCTGACAACATCCAGTAGCGAGGGCTTCCCCATTTTATGAACTCTCATGCTAACATGGGCCCATGGTAGCCATGTTAGTATGAGCTAGCTTGTTTGTTCTTAAGGGGAAAAAGTAGTAGTTAGGCAGTTTTGCATTGCTACTATGAATCAGAGCCGGGCAAAATGTCATAGCTGTAAGGCAGTTATTAAGCTGAATAAGCTGCAGTTTTGTTGCTATGCCTTTTTGGCATGTTTTCGTAATTTTCTGCTGCAGTAAATATTGAGAAATTACAACAACTCGATGCTTAGTTAAAATACCTCTTGTGACGGTAAAAGATTTTATAGAAAAAAAAGACTATATCGCACACTACTGTCACATCAAGTTCTCTAGGGAAAAAATGGCAACCTTTAAGGCGCTGCTAAAGGAAAAAAAATCCCGCACAAAGCTGTATACAAACTGCTACGCCTTTTAGGCGTGTTCTCGTAATTTCCTGCAGCAGTAAATATTGAGAAATTATGAGAACCCATTACTTAGCTAAAATACTTCTTGTGACAGTAAAATGCTTTGTTTTAGTTCTTGCATTCCTAGAAAAGAATATGGCTTTATGCCGCACACTACCATTGCAGTTCTTTAGGGAAGGAAATGGTATCCATCAATGCACTGCTAAAGGAAAATTAAATCCTGCACAAAGCTGTTGTTTTCAAACTTCTTATTACATTTAAGTAGTTGTGTGTAATGGAAATATTGAGTCCCGTGATACCTACGAACTTCGTTATAAATGGCAGATCGAAAAATTTGTAATCATATTTGTCAAACGAAATGAATGAGCACATTCAAGATGGCCACCGTCTGACCTCATCCTGATCCGAAAATGTTGTAAGCAGAACTTTGTCCTCCGATGATCGTATCCAATGGTTTTCTCGACTTCTCAGAGGCCAATGTAACCCACAGATTCCAAGGTATGTGTTTTTTCTAATGCTAGGGCAAATTCGCTTGACTGTTACATCCCTAAGCATCCTCCACTGCTTTGGTGTCATTGTTTAACACCCAACTAACATGTCCTGTTCCGTGGGAATCTATATATATATATATTCATTTGATTTTGAACCTATCGTATGTCCCTTGCTTTGGCTGGCAGTTTTACCGCATGTGTGTATGTACATAGATAGTTTTTCATGGCCATTTGTATTCTTTATATTATTTCCTTTTCGTTTATTGCTGAGCTTTTTTTGGTTTTGCCATTGCCCATTCATGTTTATAATTTGTTCATGTTCAGCCAAATGTTTTGCTATGTTTAGCTGAATGTTTGTATCTTGGAGCTTTCATAGAGTAGTGACCATCAGCACCCTTATACTGGCATTGGCTGCTGTGAAAGATTTTGTGGCATCTTGATCACACAAGAGGTATACTATGTGTGGAGTGTTCTGTGTTGAGCTTTTGCTGGTTTGTGAATAGGTTGGATATTGTGAATGCATGAAATTTGCTGCTTGCGCAACTAACTTTCATTTTCATCTGCATTAATCAAGAATGCATGCACTCTTGTTTTCTTTTTGGGGTATTTAACATACTAATAATTGTTCTGATACCTTTGCATGTTATGAGCAATTCAGCATGGCTGTACTTACATTGCTGTTGATTTTTTTGGAATTGGGTCATGATGGGGTATTTGTAACTATTCATTAATTTTTGGTATGTTTTTTGTGAGTAGTTATTGGAGCATGAACTCCAATTTTGTGGTCGCTTGCTTTGGTGTAGCATAAGAACTCTCATCATATGACTTTTCACTTATCAATACCCCTAAAAGAATACCCAATTTGGAAACATACTTTTGTGAGGCGGTACTAATTAGGTGACTTATTCAAAGACTAGATAGGTGTACAATTGGTTCTTGAGGAAGACGGGAGCAGGGTTTAAGCAACAAATTCGAGATAGTTGATATTTCCCAAATTAAGAGGATCATGAGATATTGCTTACCCTATATATATATTTCGATATAATGCAGTAAAACAAATTATGTAGTTGTAATCTAATAAGTGTAGTTCCATGGGACCACTTGCTCTGTCTGTAGAAATAGCATAATTGTATTGCACTCTTCTCGTAAATGTGTTGCACACCCGCTGTAATTTTGGAGCTTGAATGGGGACCACACTGAAACTGCACACAACCATCATACCCTTTCTGGCTAAATATAATCAGCGACTACATGTCATTTAATATCAATTCGCCTTTCTGTTTGCCACGCTGAGTAACTGCCGAACGTAAGAAAAAGCGGGTTTATTAGCTTTATGAGCCGCCATTTCGAAAACTTTAAAATTATTATTTTTTCTCGAATAAAACAACTTGCGCTGCTTATAGAAACCTGAACTATTAGCTACATTTAAAGGCTCTGTGGCTTCTACTGGATTTCCTTCTGAGCAAGGTCGCAAGCCACAAGATTGCATTCCCCGAGAGACGTACGACGTATTGCACAAAACACAGTGCTCGTATTGGCCACAAGCGATTCTTCAGCATTCAATATTGACACTGCCTTGCAAGCAGTGTTTCAAGATATAATTGATGATTAAAACATAAAGTGCAAACAGACGGGTCAGAAGAGAGAAGACGCACCATCGCTGAACTTACAACTGAAGTTCAATCGTCAAGGCGCAAACCCTATATATGGTGACCAAACAAGAAAAAGCACACGCACCCAATGACACACCCCCAATTCCAGCACCATTATCATTGCGCGTTGATAATGGTGCTGGAATCTGGGGATGTGTCATTGGGTGGCGCTATAGACCTGCAGAGACCTAGATTGGCCTGCTCCAAAGTCTCTTGTCTAAAAATAAAAAGGAAAAACAACGCAAAAACACGAACAAGAAAAAAAAAAGTAGACGAACAACAGCACTCTTTGTCATATCTTCTCGTTCTTGTCCGTGTCTGTTTTTTTTTTTGTATATTTAATTTTTAGCCATGAAATGTTAATTAGCCCAAACGTTACCATTAGCCTCTTTTGTCTCTTGTAGCCCAAGTTCGCTCTAGGACGCTCCTTCCCTCTGCTTCATAATCCGCGCAGTTTTCGCGTATTTTCGTACCAGAGCCTCCTGAACCGGCGAATTTCTAAAATATTCCATTGCGGATGAAGATTTTCCTCCCATGAAGCTTGAGTTTTCCTTACTCAATGGCAGCTCCAGTTTGGGAACTTTTGGTTTTCTCCGAGCTTGATAACACCGATTGGGGGGTTTATCTGTATTTTCCGGAAACACGGAACTTCACTTATAAATTAAGTAAAGTTTTTTGGCACATATTGATAAAGTCTGAAAAACAACTTTCGAGGCGGTTTTGTCAAAATCGCCGAAGATCGGATAATCTTCAAATCCTCGAATAAGAAAAGCTGGGCTGTTCTTATTCATGTACAACACGTGAGCGTTGTCCTTTTACAGCACGTCGGTGTTGTTTAGACAACACCGATGTTTCCTAGACAGTACGTCAGTATTCTCTGGGCAGTCGGCCCGCGCAGAACGGTCCGCTAGACTGCTTTTTTCTTCGCAAATCACAGCCTTCGTTCGGTATCCTTCTCCTATCAGTATTGGGGCGTTTTTTCCATTTTACTGGCCACCCGCACGTTCCCTTCAGGTTGGGGAATCTGTTATCCTTGTAGTGTTTTCTTCAACATGCGCCTCAACAAATGGCCTTTTCTTTTCGACACTGAAAATAGGCACTTACAAATCCGGATAGTGCAGAGAGAAATGAGCTCGAACTCGGAAAGGATTAACCCCGAAGACAAAGAACCCTTATTGTAAATGTCAGTAGCTATAACATAATTTACACTCTGTAGGACAAGATTTTTTCGTCTTCGTCGCAAGTTTCGTTATTCATTCAACTAATAATTTCTGTGTTATATGCCCCAAGGAGCTGGTAGGCCTTAGGAGTGGTGATTGTACTTGGGGCGAGAGAAAAAATATAGTAACTATCGAAGAAACTCTAGTAGTACACTTATCTTGAACCTTTCAGCACAAGTGAAAAAGTCCACATCAGAGTTATGAACGGTATCGCACATAAGCTGCATGCGTGTCAGTGGAGGGCCAGATTCTAAGTCAAAAGGGAAAAATTCTAGGATCTGTTTAGTTGTCGCGGGACATAGGATGCGATTGGCAGTGCCCACCCTTTATACCCGCACAAGTCTCCAGCGCTCACTCACCGATTCCTTTCCAGAGTGTCCCTTCCCAAAGTACTCGTCGTGGGGCGCCTGCGTGGACAAGTGTCCTCCGGGCACGTACCCGACCCCGTCGCCGATCCCGATGGCGGACACGCAGCGAAGCACTCTGGCGTGCCTGCGCTGCCACTACTCCTGCAGGGCCTGCCACGGGCCCAACGACAACGAGTGCTCTTCGTGCTTCTCTGACGCCGACCTCGTGGACGGCGGCTTCTGCCAGCCCAAGGCCCTCCTCTCCAGGCTGAACGCCGCCACAGTCTGGTACAAGGCCATGACCGTGGCCTTCATGACGCTCTGCGTCGTCATCGTGTCCGTGACCGGCCTGGTGCTGGTCACGCAGACGACGTGCCTCAGCTTCTGCTGCCCCGGCCGCCAACGGAGGGTGGACGGTCCCGGCGTCAAGGGCACGGCCAGGTACTCCGGTCTTCCGGTCCGCGCGGCAGCCTTCCCTGAAGACGCGCCGGCCAAGCCGTTCCGTGCCAACGACCAGACGAACAAGAAGCCCAACGTGAAACCGTATCGGGACGAAGATATTTAAGTTTAGGAAGCGGCTGTATTCTAGGTGTGTTCTCGTCGTTTCGTCGAGACGTCGGTGGCTTCGAAGCAAGCGCGCGCGGTGAGGACGAGTGAACGGCTTTGGATCCCCCCGACTGCGGACTCGGAAGTGAGGCTCGGGAAGTGTGATTTGGTGTCGTCGAACTGTGACCTGTGTCTTTGGAGGAAGGAAGGAAGTGAGTGCGTGCAAACGACTTAAGGGACTTTACTTTTTAGGTGCTATATTTGTATCAAAGTTGTTTTTGGACCTCGAAGTAATGGTAGGCATCGTAAGTTTGTGTGGCGACGATGCAGGAGATGTGTCGTCTTCAAAGTGGCTTAAAGAGGTTGAAGTTCATTTCGAAATCTGCACCATATAGTTACATCTTTGGAGAAAGCAGATGGTGACATATATGTCCTCTATTTTTTTATTCAAAGAGACAGGCCTGTCTCTGTGTTTAGTCACGTGCTGACAATCCTATTAGACGCGCCTGAGGCGCAGATTGCAACGCCATTCATTTGCGTGCGTCCGATTAATTCCTCAATTACCATTTGCTTGATTTTTTCTATTTTTGAAACTGTTTTACTAGAAATTTTTTAAAGTTGTATTGATGGTATTTTTTCTTTCCATTCCGTTGTTTTCTAGTCGCCCGTTGAATTAACATGTTTTGTGCATTTCGGAATCCCAGCGTTTTTATTTTCCGCCCATCGATCAATTAAAAGAAAAGTTGATTGCCTGTCAAATGCGCCTCTTTTTATATTTTTCATGGGATGGTCTCATTGTATTGTATTCCATTCTGGAATGCAAAGGTTTGTATGGTGTCTGATCTCACTTTCCATTACTCCCACCGCATTTGTGATGTCCTTATTTTTTGCCTTTTGCTTTTTTAGCCAGGTTTGGTGGCGTCATTCGACGTTTTAGAGCGCAGCTCTTAGGCGCCCGTTTCGGGCTTGGCGGCGTCGCCGTCGCCGTAACTGCCTGAGGTCATGTGGACCCCCCCGTGGTCATGTGACCCCAGGTCACGTGACCCCCCCCGAGGTCATGTGACCCCCAGGTCACGTAACCCCCCCCGAGGTCATGTGACCCCCAGGTCACGTGACCTCCCCGAGTCATGTGACCCCCAGGTCACGCGGCCCCCAGGTCATGTGACCCCCCCCCTGAGGTCACGTGATGATGATGACGATGCGGATGCCGATGACGTCATCAGTGACGTCACTGATGGTCGTCATCCGCATCGTCATCATCACTGATGATGTCATCAGTGACGTCACTGATGACGTCATCGGCATCCGCATCGTCATCGTCATCATCATTGATGACATCATCAGTGACGTCAAGTGACCCCCCTGAGGCCATGTGACCCTCTTCCCCCGAGGTCACTTGGCCCCCTCGCTACCCTCCGCTCCTCCTCCTCAAGAGCTGCGCTCTAACTCGGCGTTACAGGGAGTTTTTTGTAGCCTTTTTATTGCAGGGATCTATTTGCTGCGCCATTTCCACCAAATCGTGCCAAACTTCTTACCTTGCCACACCCTGCAACATTTAATCGAAACAGAGAATTGGCTCGAATGTTGTGATCGAATTTATTTAATACCGTAACTGAATACATTGCAGGATCGTTACGGTAGGCTTCTGCAGATCTTCAAACATTTCAATAGACTTGTTGCAAAACGTCCAGCGCCTCCTCGGCACCCAAAGGAATGCCAGGAAGTCTAGATACAGGACCGGTTCTAGCAGACAACAGAGGAAATGCGAGCGAGGGCACGCTAGTGTGGTCTTTAGAAAGTCTTTCGAAGAACCATAACGCGAGTTGCTGCGCTGCTCTTTTTTCTTTTCTTTCTCGTGCTCTTTAGTGTTTCGTGGTAGAGGCTGCGATGGCAAGGAACACAAGTGGTTGTCAATTTTTGTAAAAAGCTTAATTGATTGTTGTGTTGAACGGTAACAACACTCAAAGGTTCTGCAGTACTTTTTTTATTTGTGGTGTGTTCAGGCGGGTAAGCTAGAGGCTCTAGATGTTTCCGTCATTGGTTGAACTCGCACAGCCAGTTAAAAATTTAAAAAAAAATTATTCCCTCACCTTGAAACTTGCGACTAGAAAAAGTTATTAACTCACTCGCCCCCACAGCCGCGCCTACGGGTTGTTTTCACATGACGTCAAGCCGCCATTTTGTTGTTAGTTTGTTTTTCAAAGCAAATTTACTAATATGAAAGATTACATCGTAACCTGTTGAGATGTCAGCGTGGTGAGACTTATAGGGTTCTGTGCTCTACGCATTTAAGGGGTCATGTAAATCCTTGCAATGCTCGCCAACAAAATGGGGGACAAAATTACGTCAGTCAAACTCCCTATAGGAAGTATTCACTGGCGGCCATAGCTGTGTGCACGACTGCTGAGCGCGTGCTGATGGCGAGCTTCCACAGTTCTTTTGTAAGGTGCATTCCGCACCCTCAAGATTGCCGGTCTTAGCAACCTATTACTGTGAGCTCGTTCAGAGCATGCGCTCTAGACATCACCCACAAATATGGCGCCCAGTGAATACTCCTTATAGACCTATAGACCATTTGCTGTATTACCCAAGCATCAAAGAGAATGCAGGGATTGGTGTTCCACGCACCGCACGCGCACGCCTTCCCCGTATAAAAGATTCGAAGTAAATAACCAAAATAAAGCGTTGACGAACGCGCGTGCAAGATGCCTTTTTGTTTTAGGTATTTGCTTTAGAAAATTTTCTACTGTTGAGGCCAGCACGTGCGGCGCGTGGAACACCAATCTCATTCTCCTTGATGCTTGGGTAATACTAGCAAATGGTCAATAGACCATTTGCTGTCTTACCCAAGCATCAAGGAGAATGCAGGGATTGGTGTTCCACGCGCCACACGCGCACGCCTTTCGTGTATAAAAGATTCGAAGTAAATAACCAAAAGAAAGCATTGACGAACGCGCGTGCAAGATGCCATTTGTTTTAGGTTTTTGCTTTGGAAAAGTTACTACTGCTGAGGCCAGCACGTGCGGCGCGTGGAACACCATTCCCTGCATTCTCCTTGATGCTTGGGTAGAGACAGTAATAGGTCTATTGCTTTATTACCCAACCATCAAGGAGAATGCAAGGATTGGTGTTCCACGCGCCGCACGTGCTGGCCTCAGCAATAGTAAATTTTCTAAAGCAGAAACCTAAAAAAAAAAATAGTGTCTTGCACGCGCGTTTGTCAACGCTTTATTTTGGTTAGTTACTTCGAATCTTTTATACGGGTACAGTGTTATACGGGGAAGGCGTGCGCGTGCGGCGCGTGGAAAACCAATCCCTGCATTCTCCTTTGTGCTTGTAATATAGACCTTTCCAAAAAAAGAGCGTGTGGCCGGTGCCATCTTGGCTGTTCGTGCGTATGGCGCGTGCTTTCCTCGCTTTCCGAAGCGACGAACACGCACGTGCGGAGCTGTGAAGACCGCACGCGGGACTGTGATTTTGTAAACATTAAAAACGTCTATAGCAAGTGGTCTATTGGTCACGTGACAGGCGAGACGAAATATCCATCGAGACGAAATGTCCAATAGGCCGATCTCACTGAGCGTTCCACGCATGCGTGACGCCGCCATAACTGTAGTTCCTAGAAGGCAGGCGCCAGTGCACGAGACAGCTCGTGCCGCCTCGTGCTCTCCCTCAGCGAGGTTGCCGTGCGTGCAGAAAGACTACAGATCCCACGATGCATGGCGAGAGCGGTGGCGTAATGAAACTGGCTGTGAGATCGGTCTATTGAGACAATGTCCGAGTCTAAGTATCCAACGAGAATGAAAATGCAACCAGGTCTGAATGTCCACTGAGACTGCAGATACCCAATGCGGCAATCGTGAAGACGTAGAATATTACTGCATGCTGTGCAATGTGACAACTTAAAAGCTAAAGTAACAGTATGGTAAAAATAAGTTTGCAGTTTGCAGTTGAGCATGGATGTTTCTGATGAAACTTTGCTTTCTGTGAATAAACGGGTAGTAGCACTGAAATAAAGTTTACCTAAGAGACTTGGACAATTTTGTGACGGAATTGAAATAATTGTTCCTCTTGTGCTCTCAGAGAAGACGGCTGGTTTCGTGCATGCCCTGCTTGGACAAACATATACAGGCTTTCCTATTTATAACGAACCAAGCTTAAAAAGCAGAAGCAGATTGCTCTATGCGATGAAACAAACTGCTTTGCTTGTAAGCGTCTTCCAAAAGTGCAAGTACTTAAAATATGGAATCTAAGAAATTAACTACGACAATTTTTCGAACTTTCTGTTTGTCGCACTCATTTGCCAGATATGTTTTTCCCTGTTAAACTGTTTATTGAAGTCTATTAAACGAGAAACCAAGAAAAGAACTGCCAAATTCATAAAGACAATAGACGATGTAGATAAAAAAGCGACATCTGTCGCACGGAAAGGCAATTAGACCCGACGCCATCTTGAAGGATACGTCGTTGCTCGAGCCAGTCTGCGCACGTTTCAATGTTGCAATACTAATCACAAAACGTTCTGTTGTGTAAAGTCAGAGAGTGGTTTGGTAGCCCGAATTAGTGAAGAAACTTTGTTTTGTTCGGCCGTGGTGCCCAGACTAAAAGTCAGCCACGATCGGGGTGGTTGACTGCCCGTTTTCCGCTACAGCGGGGATTTGCAGGTGAGCCGGATACACTACAAACAGAGATACTATTGTTATTCATGAAAAGCGTGCGGCTTTCCTTTCGAGCGCGTTTGGACACCGCTTCATTCCTGTAGAGAAGTTCAAGGAGTCATGAAACGATATTGGGCTGAAATGTTCATGACTTTACGGAGGGCATACTGGTTCTAGTCTGGCCAAAGTATACTCGCACGGATCGCCATTGATTCAGGCTTCTTCGTCACGGTTAAATTGCGAGGATAAAATGGGACTATTACAGCCTTGCTTTCGCAAGGCTTGATGTCGTGATTATGGGATCGAAACCACCCTCTGGATGACAGTTGAGCGCTGCGGGAGCACTCGACTTCGGCTCGTAACAACCAATGCCTCGGCGGACACTCGGGTAGTGGCTCGCGTCCAACCACTACGGTGATGAGAATAGCCGACCTCTAACAATGCCTGGAGCTCAGCACGCGTTTCCTATTTTGCCGACCCCAGCGCGTGGCTATTATTATCATTATTTATTATTATTATTATTATTTTTATTTTTATTATTCCGTGCCTCAGAACAACTGAAGTCAGTCTTGGTATGAGGCACACGCGTACAGTGAACAAAACACATGCGGGAAGGCTACATGACTATGAATCGTAGAATGAAATTTCAAGTTCACGTTTAAAAGAGATGTAATCTGTAAAAGCATCTAAAGAAGATTTCGATGAAATGCCATTAAAACAGAGCTGCATACGGGTGGTCGGACAGAGCTTCTCCTGTGAATCAGGATAAAACAAGCATGCGTGTCGGCTGAAACGTACCGGAACATGAAACTTAAAAGAACATACCAAGCTGCTATCTATCTGGCCATGAATTATCTTGTGCATCAGTAGTAAATCTCTCGCAGTTCTTCGACTTGATAACTTTTGTAAGCCGAGATTCCCGAGTATGTAAACATAGTCGTAGTAGCACCTACGTTGAAAGTATCGCTCGTAAACAATTCTAATAAACCTCTTCTGAACATTTTCAATCTGTAAAGCATCCGTCATTGTAATAGAATTCCACACAACGCTTGCAAACTCAAGCCGCGAACGAATAAGGCTAGAAAATAATCGAATAATACATATTGGGTTTGAAAACTCTCGGGTTAGTGGCGAGATCATGCCCAGCAACCTTATAGTTGAACCCACAATCTGAGAGACACGATGAGGAAAAGAGAGATGACTGTCGAAATAAACACCGAGGTCACGAACCACTGACACACGTAATATAACAATGGAATCAAGAAAATAGTCGTTAGAAATCGCCTCCCGTCTTCTACACATTGATAGCACTTTCGTTTTATCGGGATTAATCAACAAAAAGTTTGACGAACACCATTCCTGCACTCGTGACACATCATCCTGGAGAAGTTCACAGTCAGCGACTGATCGTACATTCAAAGATAACTTCAGATCATCTGCAAATAGCAACAACTGCGAGTTCTTTGCGCACAATACAACATCATTTATAAATATAAAAAACAAAACTAGCCCCAGGTTAGCCCCCTGTGGGACACCGGACGAAGGAACAAACGTGTCAGAAAAACTGTCACTAATTCGCACACTGCTTTTACGATCAGTAAGATAAGACTGAAACCGCTCGGTAAGTACGGCAGAAACACCATACAGAGAGAGCTTATGCAAAAGTAATTTATGATTTACTCTGTCAAAAGCTTTGGACATGTCGAAGTAGACGGTATCAACTTGACTGCGAGTGAGAACAAAAGGAACAGAATATTGAAGGAACGAAGAGAGGTTCGTTTCCACCAAACGACCCTTCGAGAAACCGTGCTGCAGAGCGCTTAGCTTATGCCGAAAGTAGTAAGACAGTCGGGCATGGATAACTATCTCAAAAACTTTAGAGAAGGCACATAGTAAAGAAACCGGTCTGTAGTTGTTTACCTCAGAAGCGTCATCGCTTTTGTGGACTGGTACGACAATCGAACTTTTCCACAGGGACGGGAATATACACAGTCGCAAAGAAAGGTTAAAAATGTGCTCCAAAACAGGCTCAAATAACTGTCCGCAGCCCTTAACGATAAAGCTCGGTATCTGGTCAACGCCCACTGAAAACTTTGGCTTCAGTTTCTTTATCGCCTCCAAGATTTCAACCGTATCCACGCGAGTGATATTCAAAGCGTCATCGCAAACAAAATTTTCAGACGAGGTAGCACCAAGGACTATATCTGAAGAGTAGCACTCTCGGAAGTGATTTGCGAAACCATTAGCTACTTCTTGCGGAGAAGACACGTATATTCCAGACCCACTCCGTAGAAAAATGCTGTTAGTTGTGTCCTTTGTGTGTTGTTTGACAAATCGCCAGAACTCATGCGGCTTGCGGAACAAGCTATTTTCTACTCGGACCTGGTGAGCGTGTTTGTCGTGCGCAAACAGTTTTTTAACGAGCGCTCTATAGATCTTGAACTTGACATCCCACAACTCCATGCCACTTGGCTTATATAGTTTATGACAATGCGCTTTTTTCTGCATATAATACCGCAGTTCCTTGGAAAACCAAGCGGGATACTTGGGAGGCCTTATGACACGCTTCGGTACAAACACATCAATGCCCTTTCGCACTATAGCTGTAAAATTTTCGACAGCGGTATCAATACGTTTTTCGTTTAGAATTGTCGACCAGTTACATCCCTGAAAAAAATTATATAAGCCTAGGTAATCGCCAGTGGAGTACGAGTAGCTAGAGGAACTTTGACAGACACGCGGTCTTCGGGAAAAAAAAGATGACACACTAAAAGGTGGGTGAAAAACATCAGGGCTAACAAGAGTATCACTTACTAAACTCAAATTGTCAATAGGACAGTTTGAAAAGATTAGATCTAGAACATTTCCGGCAACATTTTCTAGCCCGTTGAATTGAGTAAGCCCATTAAAACGAGCGAAGTACATCAAACAATATATTTTTTTATATTTTCGGAATTACCTGAGTTAATTTGTCCAGATTCCCAATCTACACCGGGGAGGTTGAAATCCCCGTACAGGTGAACGCGAAACTTCGAAAAGTCACTCTGCTTCTCAAGTCTTTCAAAATGATCGACGAAAGCAGTTGCATCCGAAAGAGGAGGAACATAATAATTGCCTATTAAATAGTTAAAGCCATCGGCAGCAACAAGTTCTACCCAAACACATTCCGCATACGTTTCAAGGTCGTATCGCCTATAGTTAGACGTATAACTGTCCACTGCAACTATCACACCACCGCCAGACTTTTGACCAGTCACCGCGTAATCTCTGTCCCTTCGATGGACTGTATAGCGAAAAGGAAAATAACTATTGCTTGAAATTTCGTCCAAAAGCCACGTCTCCGTTAAACAAATAATGTTGAACGCGGAGGAACATATATTACGTAAACATTCGTCTGCCTTCGTTCGCAAACCACGAGTATTCTGATAATAGCCATGATCAACGTTGAGGCATAGGATAGGCACCAGGCAACGTGGCCGGTTATTGTGGCTCCGAGTTGAAGGGATGAAAGATACTCATATTTCTGGAATTTATTTGCCGACTGACATTGCTTGGAAAGAAAAACTAAGGCAAGTTTATTCGTTATTAACGTTAGGGAGTGATTCTGAGTATTATAGCGAAAGTAGAAAAAAACTGCAGTGGCTTAGCTCTGCTATGCCAGGATATACGTAGCGTGAGCTTATGCGCACAAAATGAGAGGCGCTATCAAGCGGCTCCGGTGCAGCGTCGAGACTTGGCTACTGCGCAACGAAGGCGGACAGCTGGGCACGCGGCGGCGCCAGTGCGTCTGCCGCGGATATGGCATCACTCCTCTGGAATGTGCAGACCATAGAGTTATTATAATGTACGCTAGAGGTTCAACTGGCGCTAGTGTCTATGCGACTTCCGTGACGCAAATTGAAGCAGACAGCAACCAGTCTACTTTTGCGGTGCTCCTGTGCATTCCTATGGGAAAACGCGCTTGCATTTCGTCTCTTCGCCGGAAAATAACACGGAACACTTTGGTTATTTCGGTCGTACCGAACAGTATGTGTCTTAATTAACATTCTAAAAGTGTAATTGCTTTAGTTAGCGCATTTTTCTTCATCAGTGAGCGATGTTTAACTTCGCTACGTTTCAGTCCCAAACGTGTGTTCCGCAGCAGGTGTGTAAAAACAAGCGACGACTCAAAGCAAAATTACAATCGAAAGGAATATAGAGTGTGTTAAAGGCTCGCCAGCATTCCGGTGGCGCTTATATATGCCAGTCCTGTCACTATATGAAAATGACCCCATCGTGCATGAGCGGATAAAAACATTCAAAACGTAGAGAATAAAGTAAGTGGGCTATGAAAGGTGTCTCTTGGTATTGTTTTCTCTGCCGGGCAGCTTTTATCGGGTGCTTGTTTTCAAAGATTTCGAGCGTGCGGGTGATATCTTGAACGTACGAACAAACATCTTCGCACAGAGCAGAAAGATTAAGGCGGTACTTACTTATTTAAAATCAAAATATATTACGTGACCTTCAATTTTGTTTGATCGTACGTGCACGAGTAGTTACTGATCCATTGTACTGCGTAGTTCTTGCCGTCTCCCTTTATTTCCAGATGTTCTTCGTTCGTTTGGCACGTATATTCCTCATGCTGAAAAGCGCCGACGTCGCGTTCGTGCTAACAGTGTCCGACAGTGCACATAAATACACGTACGAAGCCGTTTTAGCACCGTTTTTAATGCGACCGATTTGAAAGAAAAACGCCGTAACTGACCAATTATATCGTCGGCCTGACTAAGAAATGTTCCAAGCTACTTAGTACGTACGAATTATTCGGGATATTTGCTCTTATGATCGAGCACATGGAGAAAATGCACTCACTTTTTCCCCTTTTTCCCATAGAAATGCATTACCGGAAGTCAATTTTCGACTGGTTGCTGTCTGCTTTAATTTGCGTCAGCACACTAGCGCCAATTGAACCTCTAGCGTACATTATAATAACTCTATGGTGAAGACCGGCGAGGCGCGCGCGGTGGCGGCGGAGCGCGCGGCGGCGGCGGCGGCTCTGGCGCGCCAGCTGTGCGCCATGTGACGTCACTGCTCCTCGCGCATGCGCGGACCGGCGAGGCGCGCGCGGCGGCGTCTCCGGCGCGCCAGCTGTGCGCCGTGTGACGTCACTGCTCCTCGCGCTTGCGCAGCACGGAGCACGGCTCATTATGCGAGCCACGCGAAACTGCTCAACCTCGGCCAGTGAAGCTCACGCTACAAAATCGTTTCATGGCCCCTACTCGTAGACGCACATGATTTGTAAAACTAAGTGTGCTTGTCTTGCACTTTTAAACTGCTGATTAATGACAACGTTCGAACTTCTAAAAACAATTCAAAGTGACGTTATAATAATAGTTTCTCAGTTAATACGTGTAGCAATTTTTTCTTCTTCTAGGGATTGATCGTTTTAGTAACTACGTTCGTCAAGTCGTGGGATAATTATTCGACTGTGAATACGACCTATTGAACAATAAATGAAAATTAATTTCTTGCAACATATTCTAACGTTGTTACTTTATTTTTGCCGTGAGAATCTGTGGCAGAACTGAGAAACTGCCCAGTGAGAATTGCGAAGTAATCAAATTTGACTTTTGCATAAGCAGTTTGCACAGATGATGTGCCAGCACCATTCAAGCAAACGGAAAGGAAGACTTCTTTCGCAAAACTGCTTCAAGACATGAAGCCTACCTGCCTCGAGTTCTGTCTGCAACCTTCTAGCGAGTTTGTCAGTCAGAGGACTTTGGAGCGTAGCGACTAGCAATCGGTGGGCCCGTAGTCACCGGATCGTCGGCAACTGTGCATTGCGTGTTGCATAAGCTCGCGACTGACCGGGAATAAACTCCAGAATAACAAGATGATGCAGCCGCAAGCCTTGCAACTCACGTAGTCACGAACACTCGCTTATCTTTCACAATAAAGGTGGCTGCGAGTGCTTCACCGAAACACACAAAAAATCTTTCAAGAAACTAATCCACTCTCACTTACACTCATTAATGGTACCATTCAGTCTCTCGTCCTTAATCCTGTAGTGCTCCGTTTCAGTTTCGGTTTCAAAAGCTCCAGCAGAACTATTGTGACGGACATCCTTAGGACGATGATGCATGCCGGTATGGAACCCCGGGCATGAGAATGGAACCATGTACCTTCTGTTTATCAAGATGTAATCCAGTTAAATCCAACTAATAAACGTGCATCAAACCACTACAACTCCGAGCATAAAATAATATCTTGGCGCGTGATAAAGAAACGGCAGTTGTATTTCACCCACGACCTTTTCACTACGTCACAAAATTGCTGCTGGAACGACGTAAACACACCGGGAGAATCCTTCAAAATGGCGTCCGCTGTCCAGTGCATGCATACATCCAGATCTAGCTTTTTTCATTGTTGTCAGACTTTTTGAAAGGGGTCTATACAAGAAGGAACTTTAATATTAAAGACAACCGAGCTGAACGAGGCAGTCAAGGAGAAAAGACTGACCCCAAGAAAGCTAATGATGCGATATCAAAGACTCTTCAAATATTTTATAAGCTTTGAAAACTTTATGGGAAGCATTACACATTTAGAAACCAGACAAAGGATCCTCAGCTTCCTGAACAGGACACGACGCGGACCCCAATTATTAAAGAGTTCAGAAAGGTATGCGGAACAGGAATGTTCTGAAAACATCTGAAAACAAGGTTCTGAAAACATTGCCTACTTACTTTATCTTCAATCATCCTACCCTATTTGAGACGTTTTGTGTGTTGTCCCTTTTTCGTCCGTCGTCTCCGGTTTTCAAAAATGTGTAACATCAACCAGCTCGCCTGCCTACTTGCTATCTTCAAACATTGGGAAGTTGATTCCAGGTAGAAGTAAGAATTAGAGAGCACGCGAACTGCGAGAGGCGTTTTTTTTATCAGAAAGAGGGACCCGAATGCGTCAGCGACACGCCGATTGCATTGTATAATGCCGAGATGAGTCTTTTTATTAATTTATGTAAACGAGTTGAAGGGCCTGTATCCGTGCCACATGCGTAGCCTATGTAATGATAGGTGTGCACAATATATATACACATAATGTGTGTGTGTCTGTTTGTGTGTGTGCGCGCGTGCGTGTGTACTTGTGTCTTCTTTTTTCCAATACAGTTGTGAGTAGCAGCCGTGTTTGATTTCTCTCTTGTGCTCGTGTTTTTAGCGCTTTTATGGTTCAAAACGTTTTTTATCGTTTGAAACTAAAGCGGATGAGACTATCTTGTGATATTTTTGAAGATAAGAATGACTTTATATAGTGCTTTTCCTAAACGTAAAAAAGTCGAATAAAAGCCTAGCGTGGCACGGGAAACAAATAAACGAACATATTCCACATGTCAATTGTCTCTCCAACCAATGGGAGCCGCGAAATGGAGTATAGCATGCTACACTCCTCGGAGTGCAGCTAACTACGCTCTTTACAGCGGGCTGCCTCCATCTGAATTGCTTTTAACGGTGTAAATATTAATCGAAAAACAAAACATAAAAAACTAACAAAATACGTGCTCCAAATAATCCTTTCTATTTTTTTAGTGTTTTATAAGCGTGTTCGTCGGGCATCCATAGTTACGTTAAAGACTCATGAAAATATTTTTTTTAAACTCTGGTTGGGACACGCGTGTCAAGAAACCAATTTTACGCGAAAAAAATTTTGTTAGAGCAATATTGACGGCGCGAGACGCGATTGAGTCAGTAGTCACCTCCTTTCCCCTTGTTTCTTCTCTCGACATTTCGGGCGCGTGGAGGAGAGGTGGATCGGCTTCGCCTTCACGTTGAGGTGGAAAGAGCAAATGACCAACTCGTTGAGCGAATGATCATTCCGTGACGTCATGGATTTTGTGTGCAGAATTTCAAAATTTCTCGCCGTCAATATTGCTCACCAATTTTTTTTTCGTGTAAAATTTATTTTTTGACACGCGTGTCCCAATTAGACTGTAAAATTTTTTTTTTTTCAGGGGCTTTTTAAAGGTTTTTCACAGCCTAAAATGAGGGTCGTTGGTTTCATGTAAAAACCTTGTGGCTACTTGTGGCACGTACCAAGACCTGCTCGTGGAAAAGTACGCGAAATTTCAGCTGGCGATTTGAAAAGTAAAGCGTATAAAACGCCTCTGGAAATTGCCGTATTGCACTCGATAAACGAACCGTGACGTAGCAGGATCAGGATGGCGTCCCCTTCAGGCCCGTTCACACTCTTGCAGCCGACTACGACCGAGAGAGACCGAGACTTGTCAAAACCTCTTAAAGTTTCTTAGGACGAGAGAACACACTGGCACACTGGCGCCATCTATGCGGTGACCCTGGAACTGCATTTCACAAGAGCGAAGGTTTTGCGGTATTTCCGGGGTCAAATGTGCGTAATACCTATAAGAAAGGCTCGTTTACAACGTTGACAAAAGTTTTTCGAGCCAAGAAAGAAAGGATAATGCTCGAGAGAAATAGAAAATATGCCGGACCGCCAAGTTTACACTGCTACCCCATAGATGGCGCCAGTGTGTCCTCTCGTTGTAAGATGTTTTAAGGAATCCAGTTTCAAAGGGGTACTGAAACAAAAATTGAAATTTTCAAATTTCGTTCGGAAATGGGTCAAGCATGACGTGTAATAACCGTAATTCATAATCGCACGTTTGTATTTTGAACGATTGGCTATATTTTTCGTTCCAAATGGTGCACTCGAGCGAGCGCTCGAGGAGAAGCGAACGGAGGGCGCGATGCGTCATGGGATATCCGGCGCAAACAAAAACAGAAAAAAAGTTTCCCCGCATTCGTGACGTAGCAAGGCTGGCGGGATTATGAGCTTTGCCCTTGGTGGCGTTGTCAGCGTTGTGGTGGTGTCAATAGCGTCAGCGCGTTACAACCGAGCCGTTCGAAGTGCCCGTGGGGTGACGAGCGTGTGGCTGGCCCAAGAAGCACGTAGCTTCCACAGCACTGTCAGCTTATGGCTGAACGGGGCGGGGAAAGCAACTTTTGTCCGAGCTTTGAGCGACTGGCTAATCTTCTAGGGGAGAATGGCTGCATCCGGCTGCACAAACGAGGGTCCGAGAAAGAGGAGAGTCCACCCTTTCCGTCTTCTTGGACTGTTTGGTTCAATGCGCGATTTGTGAGTTGAGGAGGAAAGCTAAGAAGTAAAATGTTGAAATGCCAAAGAGCGGCGCTGCGCCAGAGGAATCTGCTACGTCACGACTACGTAGCAGATTCCATAACGTTGCTAGACTACCTCCCAAATAGGCTCCGCATGCATCCACCAGGTGCACATTGGAAGATCGTTTATTTAGCTTTAAAATTAGTTTTCTTGTGCCTTTCAACGGAAGACTGGTGTTTTTGAGGTTAGGGTGCAACATGCAACACATTCAAGCTAGAAAATGAGCGCTGAAATTTCGTTTCCCTACCCCTTTAAGAGCTCGCAAGAGTGTGAACGGGCCTTTAGGGTGCCGCCATCTTGAATTGTTGTCACTTCTAGTGGCGAAAACATATTTTCGCTGTCGCCACGTCAATAGAATACATTTAGGATACAAGAGTAACCGACACCCTTTCTCGTTTTGCTTCCCCTCTATTTTCTTTACTATTTGCAGGTTGAGATATTTTATTATTTTTTTCGTCGCCCATACCGGATATGCCTACCAGGTGACTGGGGACGACAGTATGTAAAAATGTGTATCAGAATTTGAGCTTCTCAAATTAATTTCGTGATGAAATATTAGTTATTTTGTTTTGATAATTTGAAAGCGGAATTGAAGGTACGTAAAATTGCGCGAAGCGTGAATACCTACGATCGCTAGTTTTAGGTTGGAGAGTCCCTTTAAGCATGGTCACCAGTTACTGCTAATAGGGCTGGGCAATTGATCGATTAACCTATCAATTATTTGTTTTAATCGCGATTAATTTTTTTAACCGGTTAATTGGTAAAAGTTTGACGAACCAATAGAAAGTAGACATTAAATGCTTTCATGACGCAGACCTGGACGAGTACACCTGTAAGAAGGGCAAACTTTAGTCAAATCCTATAATAGAGTAAACTGTAGGGGCGAAATTTGTAACTCTTGACAACTGCAGCAGGTTACACGTGTTCCGGCCACTTCAACGCCGTTCGAGTGTCTGTTTAGCACAACAGAGACTATTGTAAACAATGGTCACACATGCCGGAAGATATCAACGAACCTCTTTGCCTCATGTAGCTGAAGTAAGAATCTGCGAGTGTGAGTGTCTTTGAACTATTCTTAACTACACGCAGAGATTGATTCATAACCCAAGTTCTATATTGTGCCGTTTTCCCATTTTCAGCAAAGCCAAACAAAAAATATTATATTTGAGTATTTTGTTTTTAAATACTACGCATAGAAGTAAACGAGACTGATTACTCGATTAATTATCCGACTAAAGGGTGGCGTTTAATCGGGTTAAAACTCTTAATCGACGCCCAGCCCTAGTTACACGGGCAACCTTAACTGCACATAAATCTGACCTTAGTCACACTTAACTGCGGTTAAAGGTGCTCGTTGGTCTAACACGCATCATATTGGAAAAAAAAACAAAAAACAGCGCTATTGGGGCAAGGACAAAAAGACGAAGAGAACACAAGACAAGCGCTTGTCTTGTGTTCTCTTGGTCTTTTTGTCTTTGTCCCTGTCACGCTGTTTTTTCAACATGAACTCTTACCAACTTGCCCAGTGATCTATACTAATCTATACTCATCACCTCAAGAACCGTGGCGAAAGAGGTCCGGTTGCTCGCGGGAAGTAACACATATTCCCCTTCATGTTTTGAATTAAGATACATGTAGTTGCATCTCAGATTAGCTTCATGATATTCCATCAAGACCTACACGTTTCAAACGCTAAAAGTATCGTTCCTCTCTTTGACAACCAAATATCGTAAGATCTACTGCGCGCGGCGCAGGAGTAATCGTCAAAGCAACAACGTTCCTAAATGCTCTTCAGATCCATGTTATGTGAATGCTCCTTCAGTTGTATACCTCCAACTTTGTATTATTCTACATTATTACATTTATCTTGCTTTATTGTATGAAACTGCCCCCCCCCCCTGATGCTAATGCCCTAACTGGGCCTTTCATAAATAAATAAATAAATGCAGCAACTAGTATAAGGTATTGGTGGCGCTGCTCGAGCTGACAAACTACAGCTGGAGGCTATGGTTGTAGAAAGACTCCAGTCTGTCCATGCTGGTGAAACCTATAAACCAAGTTCATCGTGACGTGGCCAGGGGAAGAGCCAGACCACAAGCACCAACTCATCAGGCGGCATCTTCACAGCGACGTCACGGTTCGCTGCACCTGTTAACTCGAAACTTCACAGATTTTTAGAAGCGAGAAAAGTCCCGAAAGGAAATCGACACGCGCTGCGTCGACCGCGGTGCTATTTTTTCGAAAAAACAGAACAAATATATGAATATTAAATTCAGAGATATCCGTATTCAAATTACATAAATGACATGCGTTATTTTAATATAAATAGTTCGCGTTTAGTTGGGGAATCTAACGGCATTCGAGGTTCGCACCACGTTCCTGCTCCGTTGTTTTCTCTGACATAGGCGGACAACGGCAGCTACGCCTCAACTCCTACGGCGAAGAAAAGAAGGGGCTTAGCAATACGC